>CAMZMU010000088.1:6300445-6413000 GCA_947311845.1 Poa pratensis
GACTAAGTTTTGAGACTGGTCATGTTTTACATAACAAGATTTTCTGTTTGAAGTTGGTGGAAGAGGAGGAGACAATGTGTGTTGATGATGGCAGGCAACATGTTGTGATGGCCATAGACACTCTCTCTCGACATCTACCATTTGGATTTGAACAAATTCCTTTTGATCGCTTGTTGCATGGTCATATAAGTGTGTCTTGCCTTAGCGAGACATTATTCATATTTGTTTGGTGACAAATCGTTGTCCTACATTTATGAGTGATATCTTTAATGATCATACACCGATTATGAATGGAATGTTCTATGTGAATCTAGATGGTAGTAGCTCTCACATTTATAACATTAATGTCAAAGGATACAAACTTAATAAAGACACCACATTCTTGTGGGCACTAACGTTTCGGTCATGTCAATGTTTAAGTCAATGAAGAAGCTCCATTCAGATGATCTCCGAGTCCTTATATTTTGATCTTTTGACATTTACAAGATAACTAAGACACCGTTTTCGGAAAGCGAGAATCTAACATGTTGAGAATCCCATATTGATGTGTGTGGATCAATGAAGTACTTTAACGTATAGTGGAAATCTTTTATTTCGTAAATTTCGCGAATGTTCTGATAGATACATGGATATCCACTGAATGAAACGCTGGTCCGGAAAGTTTGAAGTTCAAACAAGTTCGGAGTGAAGTAAGAAAAATAAACTTAACAAGAAAATCAAATTCCTGCGATACATATCGAGGAAACAAGGATTTGAGTTATGAGTTTGGCATCATTGGAAGACTTGTGAAAAGAGTTCCACAAATTACACCGCATGAAACACCACAATGTTATGGTGTGTTAGGACGTCGTAATCACACTCTATTGGTTAGTGTGTGGTCAATAAAAATCTCTTATCGAATTATTGTGATCATTGGAGTCATATGGTTAAAAACAAAACATTCACGTTAGATATAGGGAAACCATCTAAATCCGTGGAGACAATACCATAAAGTTATGGCATGACTTTGGCCTAGATGTCGTTTCGATTTTAGTGTGTTGATATGATCAAACCTAAACGGATAAATCATATTTGTAGTGTATCTAAGATATCAGTTGGATACATTTCTCACGACAAAGGCAAATTTGTTGCTGGAACGTACCTTGCTCAAGAAATAGTTCTTGCCAAGGGTATAAGTGGGAAGAAAAGTAGATCAAGACGGAGTAATGAACGCACTCTCCGACATCGTGTGGCGCAACGGAAACAATTCCGGTATCGTCCTCCGCAACTGGAAGGAAGCTTATGATAAAGATCAGGAATGTCTCTAAGCTCATACTAAAGATCGTAAGCATACGAGAATGTGTTGTTCCACACTGTGTGGTCGACAATCTTGTTATGAAGGTCAGTGTTATGGAACATGACAAACCTACGAACTACGAAGAAGCGATGGTAGACCTAAGTCCGAGAAATGGCTATGAGCCTATATGATCCGAGATAAAATCCATGTCAATTACCAAGTAATGACTTAGGAAGATCTTCTTGATGGCATCCAGGCCGTTAAAAGAATATGGAATTTTATGAGAAAATAGACATGATAAGGATCAATTTGTCGCAAAACAGTTTCGACAGATTCAAAAAGTTGACCACAACGAGATTCTGTCTCAAGTGGCGAAGCCTAAGTCTATTTAGGGTCGTTTAGCAATTTACTATAATTTCAAATTGAGAAATTGATAGATGGAAAGGAAACCATGTTTCTTAATGATAACTTAAGAAGAGTTGTAATTAGTACAATAAGAATGGTTTGTTGATCCTAAGGATGCTAAACATGTATGCAAAGTTCAGGTCAGTCCATTCATGGGCTGAAGCAAGCATATCAGAGCTGGAATCTTCACTTTGATAATGTGATCAAAGGATTTTGGAGTCATCCAAAATAGTTGAAGAAAACCTGCATTTACAAAGAAAGTGAGTGGGAGCTAAGTAGCTTTTCTGATCTTATATGTGAATGGCATATTTGAGTGGGAGCTAAAAGAAATTCCCTGGTCGTATATGCGGAAGGCATATTTGAGTGGGAGCTAGGTGTCATTCCAAACTTTGTATGTAATGACATATTGAGAATGATACAGATCCTCTAGTAAAGTATAATGATTATTTTAAGTGATTAAATTTTCTTATGAATGAAGTTAAGAATATTAGGCGTTAGATCTGTAATTTATATAGATCAAAAGGGCCTAATAACATTAAGTCGGAATATTTTCCTATTTTAATATTCTGAAGTGCTTCAGAATTATAACAAGCAAAGAAAAGGTTCTTACTTGTATAACTAGGTAAAATATTAATATTATCTTGGCATTTCAGTGATAGTTATTGAAAGAAAGGATGTCCGACATCCTCTATGCCTCAGCCATAGATTCTTTATCATACTGAAAGCTCGACTTGGTGTCACCAAGTTCTTGGTTGAAGACGGGTTCTGAGTGATCCCTGGATGGATCAATGAACAAACGTTAAGTGTATCCTTCAGTGTCTAAAGAGAACCGAAGATTTGTTTTCTGTATGGGGTAAGAGTGAAAAGAACAACTTGCCGTAAAAGGGTTACGATGATGCAAGTTATGACACTGACCCATACGATTAGAAATCTCATACAGGAGAAGTCTTTTATTTTGAAGAATGACATGGTTAGCTTATGAAGTTGCATATGAATGCACTGTCGCATATCTACATAGGTATAGGAATTATATGGCTACTTCAGAAGTAGCAAGTGTGATTGGACTGAGCAGTTTTTCCCGAGCATGCGTGATTTCCTTAATAGATCTCTTAGACTTTTAAGGCCCATGCTTACGCGAAGTTTCGAGTCTCACTCCATCGACAACCATATATTTCACCGTTATCATAAAAATACGGGATGATGTCAAACTAGGTGACACAGAAGCGTTGCAAAGTACATACAGATCTCAATGTGGGGAGTTCTGTTGACTAAATTCTCTTCTCCACGAGACAAGCATGCACGAAGTTGCTATTATAGGTGTTAAGATTTACAAATTGTAAACTAGATTAATTGTACTCGAGTGCAAGTGGGAGACTGAAGGAGATATGCCCTAGAGGCAATTAATAAAGATATTTTTTTTGTCATATCTCGATTGTTCATAATTACTTTTTATACCGTGCTATAACTGTATTAAGCGGAAACATTTAATTCCGTGTGGTATGTAAACACCATGTCCCTAGTAGCCACTTTACTAGTCCATTGAGATCAACAGATGATCAGGTTTCCTGATCATGGACTTGAGGTCATGGTAATGGAGTCATTGTCGTGGTGGGATCACGGCAGATGCCATAGGTATGGCTAAGATGGGGCCGAATGGTCGTTGGGGGAATCCGGGGAGGGTTTATGCACTCAAGAAGTGCACAAGCAAGAACACGCAGAAACCGCAAGAACACGAACGAGAAACCAAGAAACCAAGAACACAAAGCACACCACGATGTACCCTGCTTCGGGGCCCTCTTGTGGAGGTAACACCCCTACTGCAGCACTATCCTACTCAGTGTATAGCTCAAGGTGACAAGTACAAGCTGCTCCTCGAGCTGTATGATGATACAATGGTGAGAACTTGAGGTAAAAGATGGAGCTACACGGAGGAAGAAGGAACTCCGAGCTAGATCCGAGGTGTCTCCGGGGTGTTCCGAGGTTCCTTTCTCTCTTCTTCCTCTTCTGTCGATCGATCCTCAAGCAGGAGGGGTGAAGCCCCTATATAGGCCAGCCGAGTTACCGTTGTGCCCCTCGCTGAACACTGTAGCCATGCCTCTGCTGGTCACCATCGTACTCTGTCAGGGACAAGACATGGCCTGCCCATCTCCTGTTGCCTAACGGCAGAACTAGCATGTCTCCTCTGACAGAGACAGGACGTGGCCTGGCAGAGCTACCTCGTAGCCTTTTCCCAGATCTCGCGTGGTCAGCGGTCAGAGACGTGCAGCCCCGCCGAACCCGGGGCACGCCTCTGCCAGGCTCCGTGACAGACGCTCCCGCGTCAGGCGCTCTTGTACCAGGCAGGAAGTGACAGGAGCATTGACTCCTGCCCGACCTACAGCCTCCTGCCTGGTTAGCTCGGGTCTTGCTCCCGCTCCTTACCTCGGGTCTTGCTTAAGATCCGACCACCTCGGACATTACTTCCTTACAGCTTCTCCTGCACTCCATACAAACCATAGCACCGAGGTAGTTAGGTCGGCTGAACATAGCTCGGACAGTGAACCTCGGCCCAGGCCAACGGGATACCTCGGACCCCTCTGGGCCAAGATAGGTCGGCCTTTATTCTCCAGGTCAAGATGAAGCTCGGACTCCCAGGCCCAAGCAGGTCGGCCCTTTCCGTACCTCGGCATATCTTTAAACTCATCTTTATGCCAAGCCTTGACCCTACCCGGGGGTAGCCCCCCGACATTAGTCCCCGAAGCTGGTGCGGTCCTACGACCTCGGATGGAGGGCCGTAGCAGGTTCAAAATAAGCAAGGCACCACCTCTAAAACCGACCCAAATATAGCTCCGCCGAGGTACTTCCCACAGACCATAATCTAATCCGAGGTTGATCTGCAATCTGAACTTTCCGAGCTGTTTGACTCAGCACAATCTTGCCTCAAGATTTTCCGAGGCACGTGGCGAAGAATCTCTGCCCGGACCTCGAAATCCGGACCTCTGAAAGACAGGTCCTGACCACACGCCGCCTCGTCAGCCGGACCCACCAAACAGCCACTGCGCACTCAAGTGCGAGACCAACTTGACCGCCCACGACCCTCGATTCTCGCGCTGACCAGCACAGGAAATCCGGCGCTGGCGGTTGCCATCTGTGGCCCACGATGTGGCCGATCGTGCGGCCACCAACCGCGCAACCGCGCTCCGCCCGCACACGATCCCACGCCTCCCCGGTAACCGCGCGGTAGTGCGCCGTTACCGCACGCGGCTTATAAATAGGGGCCCAGGGGTAACTTCTTCTTCTTCTTCCCCACTCGCCCGCTGCTCCGTGCCCTCTGCCTCCAGCGCCGCCGTCGAGCCCCTGCTGGTGACGCGCACCGCGCCTTGCGCCGCCACATCGCCGTTCTGCAGCACCGTTCCGCACCGCCGTCAAGCGCCTCGCCGCACCGGAGTACGCGCACTGCGCCGTGCGCCGTTGACTCGCCGCCGATCCTTCGCGTTCTTCACCGGTGAGTTCCTCGTTTCCCCTCCATTGCCATTGCCATGAACATGTTCATCCTTCGATGAACTCGAGGATCTTGATGAATCCGATGAACTTGAGGAACCCGATGCTCTACCTTTGCACTCTTTTAGCCATTTTAGATCTCATCTAGACTTGTATCAGACGCACCCGTAGCACTGTCCTTTTAGGTTTGCCCCTGGATGAACTCGAATTTATTTCCCTTTTTAGCTCACCGGTAGATCTTTGCTAGTATCTCGCAGTGGTAGAAACATGTTTCCCGCCTAAATCCTTTAGCCGGCTGTCTGAATGATCCGAGGTATTTACCCCGGCTATCCTGAACTGTCCGAGGTACTTACCCCGGTTGAACCCCCTCTTCTGCAGGAAAGCGTCAACATGTCTTCTGCCTCGGATCCCGCCGAGGAAGGAGCACCTGGAGAACGAGGTAGCTGGGAGGGATCCGATGTCACGGAGGTCGACATCAAATGGCTCCGAGATTCACGGCGGATCCCGGCTAAACTCATCTGCCGGTTCCGAAGAAGAAAGATATCGAACCCGAGGTGGAATCCGGGGAGCGGGTCGTCTTCCTGGATCACTTCGAACGTGGCTTCGGGCTCCCGGCCGGGAAATTCTTCCGGGATTTCTTGGACAATTTGGGCTACAACCACACCACCTGCCCGCCAATGCCATCCTCCAACTTTCGGCCTACGCGACCTTTTCCGAGGGTTACCTCGGATTATGGCCAAGCATCGAGTCCTGGGCCAAGTACTTCCAGCTCAAGAAGCAAAGTGTCCCGAACAAGAAGGTCGTGGACAAGGAGATGACCGCTTGCGGGGCGGCCTCGATTTCACCTCGGCGCCTTCTGAGTTTCCTCGGATCAGGGCCTGGACTCCTGCCGCAAATGGCAACGCTCCTTCTTTATGTGAAGAACCCGGGCACCGAAGATCTCATCAATTTGCCGGAGTTCACCATTGGAACCCCGCTGCCCAACTCAACTGGGATTATGAGCCTGCACCCGACGCTCCCGAGGTTCTACTGATCCACCAAACCATGATGTCCCTCCAGGAGAAAAGCTGGGGGCAGATGACATCTTGCGCACCATGATCACCCGCCGAGTTAGCCCTTTACAAGCGGGCCCATAAGATCTGCCACATGAGTGGCCGCTACGACCCCACTCGGCACAGCACCTTTGAACTTGATGACTCCGAGGTGAAGAGGCGCATCCGGGCCATCGCCAAGACCACCATGCCCGATAAGTGGAAATGGGGTGTCAAGCCCTATGACCGAGATCACCTTCCAGCTCAAGTAAGTGTACTTACCCGACGTATATTCCTCGGTTTCATTTTCACCCCGACCTTGTATTGATTCTTGTGCTAACTCGGTTTTACCTTGCCACCTCTGCAGAAGTTCACTCGACAGGAAATCGAGGATGGCCCCCTTTCTTCTAAGGAGTGGACTCCCGACCTGCCTATCCCGGCCGCGCCGAGGTTGAAGATCCGGACAATGAGGATCACCTCCCCATTCCCAAGGCCACCTCGGGTAAGACTCGTGGTTTCACCTCGCACCGCCCACCAGTTCGTTCGTCCATCCAGGACTGGCCCGATGACGACGATGACGATTGCCAAATTCTGGAACCTGTCAACGTTATTCCATTTCATATGCTCCTAACATATAAGAACTTTCATCCAGCGTCTGCAGCTTCCCGGAAGCGCTCAGGACCGGTACCTCGGATGCCGAGGCTTCCAAGACCTCGGAGACGGCGCCCAAAGCCAAGCGTGCCAAGAAGACCTCGGCGAGGCACAAGAAGCGAGGCCCCGTGGAAGAAGATGCGTAAGTCACCTTGCTCCTTTTTACCTTTCACGCTGTTCCGAGGTTAAGTTTTTTATACTCTAACTTAATCTTTTCTTTTTCGTCTAGCCCGGCTCGGCAGATCAAACAGAGCCACAGCTCGATACATTCACCACTGCCTCCAGTGGTTGAAGCTCAGACAACCGAGGTCGAGGTTAACCTCGGCAGCCCCGCCAGAGCCTCTCCTCCAGAACGGTCCATTGACCTCAGCAGCCCGGAGAGACCATCTCCTCCCCGGTGCGTGTCTCCTCCGCCGAACTTCCACCGCCGAGCTCTGACTCCGGCCTGGGCACTCTGCTCCCCGCCGAGATCAGACTCCTCCGCCTCCTCAGAAGGATGCGGAGACAGATCGCGCCAAGACTCCGGCTAAGACCGTGCAGGAGCCTCGGCTCTCCCCCAAGTCTCAAGCTGCGCGCAACCAGCAGCAACAGCAGCAGAAGAAGCAGAAGAAGCAGAAGAAAGATTCAGCTCCAGTTGTTGAGCCCCCCAAACAGCCACAGCAAACTCCAATGCCGCCACCGCCACCGGGCCCCAAGGCTGCGAGCACCCAACTGGTGCCGCATGTTCCCGCGCCGAGTCCACCTTGATCAAGACCGCGCCCTCGAGCTCTCAGGTCGCCACCTCCCGAGCTTTTTGCTGCTACCATCCAGCCGAACATCAGCAGCTGGGAGGTCGGGCAACTCCGGACCAAGAGCGGGAACAGCTTAGGCTCGGAGAAGCACTATGACATGGACTGGAACTCGGCTGACTGCCGAGGTCTCCTCTAACCCGAGCTCTGAGCATCCAGTTGGACCTAGCGCCGTGCTCCAGTCCATCTACAACATGCAGACTGCGGTCCTTGATTGCAGCAAGAAGGCCTCGGTAAGTTTCTTTACGCAACTCTCTTTCTTCCTTTGAAACCAAATGACAAACATACACTATTCCCAGTCCCCGAGATTCGGGTTGAGCAATTGACACTCCACCGAGTTAAAATTGCTCGGCTTGAATCTCAAAAACTTGTCATTTCTCCCATGCTGAGTCCCCGAGGCAACGCCGAGTCCCCGGGACTCAATTGGGCCTCGGGTGCTAAAAAGACCTCGGATTTCTTCGAACTGATCTCTCTATTTTTTCAGGAGTGCAACAATGCTCGGACAAAGATCTTCAAGAACCTCCTGCTGGATCACAACAGACTGAAGAAGTCTCACCGGACTCTTCTATCCGCAAAGGAGCAGAGCGACAAAGATTACGCCTCCAAGTTGAAGACAGCCGAAGATGAAATAGCTCGGCTGCAACAAGAGCTGAACCGGGCTAATGAAGCCAAAACTGCTGTGGAGGACGCTATGAAGGTCAAAGACCAGGCCGCCGAACAGCAGCAAGAGCTTGCCAAGACCCTGGAGAGCCGCGCCACCTCGGCCGAAGCCGAACTTATGCCCTCCGAGCTATATCGAAAAGCTGGTTGTCCGAGCTCACTCGGATTAATCACCAAATGGACAGTAAGTTTCTTTTCCCCTTTTCCTTATTTTCTGCCGACCTACACCCCGTGCCACCGTATGCCTTATTTCAGCGACAGCCTTTTTGTCTTCTTCAGAGAACTTTGAGCACTCCAAGGACAAGGCTATCCGCGAAGTTCAAGCAGCTCGGGCAAAGAGGGCTGAGACAGAAACCCTCAGCGAAAGCTGGGATATCCAGGACCACCTTGTTGCCCTTAATGCTCGGATCAGGCCGCTCAGGGCCATTGGAACTAAACTGGTTGATGCTGCCATCGAGGTCCACCGTGCCCTCTGGCCCAAGGTTAAGACTCCCACTTGCATCGACGAGCTCGCCACGAAGCTGAAAGGAGCCGAGGCTAGACTTCGGGAGTGGAGATGCTCATCAGCTCGGGCTGGAGCGGACAAGGCCCTGGTGTTCGTGCTGTCTGGTATGAATCTGTTGAGATCCACACGGTTACCTCCCTGCGCAGGGGCTCTCCTTGGAACACCACCCTGATGGCATTGAGAAACGCCAAGCAGCAGCCGACCTCTTTGCTAGTTATGCAAACACCCGGACCTTTGATGAGGGCGCCTCTATTCTGAGGATGAAGAGAGCTCGGACGAGGAAGCAGAGTCCGGTGAAGAAGGTTCTGACGGCGAGGAAATTGACTTTGACGAGCCTGAGAGCTCCAAGGGCAAGGCCGGCAAAACAACCGAGGTGGGATTCTGATGATGACTTCAACTTCGACGAACCTCCGAACCCCAAGGGCAAGTCCGGCAAAGCCGTAGCCACCGAGGTGATCTCCCCCGACGTGACGGACACCCCGGCATCCACTCCAACAACCGAGGTTGCTTCCGCGACCGAGGTGGTTCCTGCGCCCGAGGTTGTTCCTGCGCCCGAGGCTCCTGCTTCCGAGGTCCCGCTACCACAACTTCGGCGACCGAGGTCTCTGGTTCCGAGGCCTGAACTTGTCTCAAGCAAAACATTAAATCCCCGGTATGCCGGGTGCAGATGTAATAGACCTTAAGTAGTTTGCCTTGCTACCAGTACTATTATCTTGCTATCCGAACCATGCTTTTCTAAGAATTTATGCCGAACCCTTTTGGAACGAGTCCCCGAGTTCACTTTCGTGTTTACTATACTTGGCATTCTTTGCTCTTGTCTACCATTTTGGCGTTCGACAGTCGAGTCACAAGATTGTTGTTTATAGCATACAGTACTTAGCAAATGTCGAGGTGTGTTTCAAAATCATCCGACATAAACGAAAGGTAAAGACAGGGGTTAGTAAACGACACATGCCGAACTATTTTTGGACCGAGTCCCCGAGTCCATTTTCATGTTTCCCACGTTTTTTCATCTTTGCTCTTGACTACCATTTCGGCGTTCGTCAGTCGAGTCACAAGATTAGTTACACAGCATACATTACTTGAAGTTTGAGACGAGGTTCAAAATAGTTCGGCATATGAACGAAATTGACAAACAGAAATAAAACACAAGCACAAGAGCGAGGCAGTCCCCGAGCTTCAACCTCGGAGTGCCGACATTTCATTAAGGATTAACCGAGGTACATACATTGCGCCCTTCATGAGTAGAAAGGTCGGAGTAGAGCTATATTCCATGGTCGCTGACCTCTGATCCGGGGTTGTCCAGCCCATCTTCCTTGGTTCCTGCGCATCTATAGATAGTACGAATCATTGAGCAGAGCTCGGCTCACAATGAACGGTCCCTCCCATGGAGGTGACAACTTGTGCCGACCTTTCTTGCGCTGCACCAGCCTCAGCACCAAATCTCCCTCGTGAAACACACGAGGGTTGACACTCCGGCTATGATAACGTCGGAGACCTTGTTGGTATATTGCTGACCGAGATGAGGCCAATTCTCTAGCTTCCTCAAGCAGATCTACTGCATCCTCCCGAGCCTCTTTTGCCTCGGCTTCAGTGTACATTGCCACTCTGGGCGCATCATATTCGATGTCAGTGGGTAGCATAGCTTCTGCCCCATAGACCATAAAAAATGGCGTATAGCCAGTTGATCGATTTGGCGTGGTCCTTAGACCCCACAGTACTGCTGGTATCTCATCTATCCAACACCCCGGCGTTTTCAGCAGTGGTTCAATGAGCCGAGCCTTGATGCCGGCCAACACTAGAGCATTTGATCTTTCCACTTGTCCATTAGACTCCGGGTGTGCCACCGAGGCTATGTCCAGCCGGATTCCCTTGTTCATGCAAAACCGAGCAAATTCTCCAACAGCAAAGTTCGTGCCGTTGTCCGAGATAATGCTATGGGGGTACCCATATCGCAGAATGATCTCCTTCAAAAAAGTCACTGCTGAATGACCATCCAACTTCCGGATTGGTTTCACCTCGATCCACTTGGTGAACTTGTCCACCATCACCAGTATGTGCGTCATGTTACCTCGGGCTGGTTTGAACTCTCCCACCATATCCAAACACCATACCGCAAACGGCCAAGTGATAGGAATTGTTTTGAGCGCCGAGGCTGGCATATGCGTTTGCTTGGCAAACCTTTGGCATCCTTCACATCTCCGGACTATGGCCTCTGCATCAGCAAGAGCAGTGGGCCAATAGAACCCATGCCTGAACACCTTGGCCACCAGAGCTCTTGTGCTGCAATGATGACCACACTCTCCTTGGTGGATCTCCAAAAGCATCTCCTTGCCTTCAGCTGGCTCGACACACCGTTGCAACACCTCGGTTACGCTTCTTTTATAGAGCTCCTTGTTGATGATGGTGTACGCCTTTGCCCTCCTTTGGATTCTCCTAGCCTCGGTTGTGTCACTTGGCAAGCTTCCCTCCGTTATGAACTTCATGATTTGCTCCGCCCACTCCGGCACTGGGTGCAAAGGAAAAAGTTTCTCGTCCACCTCCATTGGTTCGGCCACCATAATCTCCTCCATTATTTCCTCCACCATCCTGCGACCAGTCCCCGAGTCTTGATGAGCAGTCCCCGAGGTTCGGTGCGCAGTCCCCGAGCTCTGCCACGCAGTCCCCGGGTCCGACCAAACGCATCCGACGTCTACCTCCATTGGAACAGGTCCGGACTCTTGCTCCGCCGGGATGAAAATAGATTCGGATTCAGGAGAAGGTTTGATTGAAGGAGTTCGCAAGTGATTCAGGGCTACTCCAGGTGGTACTGCCTCTTTAGATGAACCGAGCTTTGACAACACGTCGGCAGCATTATTTTCTGTCCGAGGTATATGCCTGTATTCACACCCTTCAAAGAACCCGGATATCTTTTGCACATGGAACCGATATAACGCCATGTTGGCATCCAGAGCATCCCAAGTTCCAGAAGATTGTTGCACCACCAGGTCGGAATCGCCGAAGCACTCCACACGCCGGATACCGATCTCCTTCGCCACATTGAGGCCATGGATTAAGGCCTCATACTCCGCCACATTGTTTGATGCTGAGAAATGAATCTGCAGCACGTATTTCAGCTGATCTCGCTTCGGCGAGGTGAGGACTATTCCAGCCCCCAGCCCGATCTTTGTCTTGGACCCATCAAAATGCATTTTCCAATAATTATAGTCCGGCCTGGGTGGCTCATACTGCATCTCGGCCCAATCACAAAAGAAGTCCGGCAACGCCTGGGATTTAATTGCATCTCTTCTCTCATAATGTGGTGCATATGGAGACACCTCAATCGCCCATTTGGCAACTCGGCCAGTTGCATCTTTGCACCCGATGATCTCCGAGATTGGAGCTTCGCACACCACCGTCATGGGATGCTCCTGGAAATAATGCTTCAACTTCTTGACCGCCAGGTAGACACCATACGTCATCTTCTGGTAGTGAGGGTAATTCTGCTTCGAGGTAGAGATCACCTCGCTCAAGTAATACACCGGTCTCTGCACCGACCTGCCACCTTCTTCGCGCTCCACCACCACTGCCACACTTACAACTCGGTTTGTGGCCGCAATGTAAAGTAACATCGGCTCATTGTGCAATGGTGACGCCAACACCGGCAGTGGACAACATCTTTTTAGCTCATTGAACGCCACGTCGGCCTGCGGGGTCCATGTAAACCCGGTACTTTTCTTCATGAGCTGGTACAAAGGTAAGGCTTTTTCTCCCAGCCGACCTACAAATCGGCTCAACGAGGCTAGGCACCCTGTGAATTTCTGCACATCTTTCAAACACTTCGGTAATTTCATGTTCTCAATAGCTCGGATCTTGGCCGGGTTAACCTCGATACCTCGGCTAGACACCAGGAATCCAAGCAACTTTCCAGCCGGGACACCAAAGGTGCACTTGTCCGGGTTAAGCTTCAACCGATATTTTCTCAAATTCACAAATGTCTCCTCGAGATCCTCGAGGAGAGTACGTTTCTCCTTAGTTTTGATGACGATATCATCGACATACACTTGCACATTTTTGCCCATTTGAGAGTGCAGGCATTTCTGCATACACCTCTGATAAGTTGCCCCGGCATTCGAGGTGCCCAAGCAGTCTTTATTTGATCCTTCGGGTTCAGTGGTATCTGGTGAAAACCAGAGTACGCATCGATAAAAGACAACAGTTCACAACCAGCAGTGGAATCAATCACTTGATCAATCCGAGGTAATGGAAACGGATCTTTCGGGCACGCCTTGTTGAGGTTAGTGAAGTCAATGCACATGCGCCACACCTTGACCACGGCTGGCTCGTCTTTCTTCTTTTCCACCAAGACCGGATTGGATATCCAGTCCGGATGCAGCACCTCCATAATGAACCCGGCTGCAAGCAACTTAGCCAGCTCGTCCAGCACCACTTGTCTTCGGTCGTCTGAGAGACGACGGGTCGGTTGCCTCACCGGTTTCACCTCCGGCCTGACAAATAAAGAGTGCTCTGCCAACTCCCTCGGAACACCAGGCAGGTCCTTAGCCGACCATGCAAAGATATCCCGATTCTCACGGAGGAAGTGACAGAGCTCGCTTTCCTATTTCTCGCCAGCCCGGTCCCAATGATGGCCATGCTCTGGGTGCTCCGGGTCAATGGGGATCTTCTTGGTCTCCTTGGGCACCTCGAATGCTGCAGTTGAGTCCGGGCTCATCAGTCCGGACATGCCGAGCTGTGTTGACTGCGCCATTGCCACCACTTGATGCAGCTTCTTCTTCTCAGCTGCGATCACCAAAGATTCGGCCAGATTAGACCCCGCCGAGGCACACTGAATGGCTCGCTTGTAGTCACCCGAGATGGATATGATCCCATTAGGCCCTGGCATTTTCATCTTCAGGTATGCAACATGGGTGGAAATCATGAACTTGGCCAGAGCCGGCCTTCCAAGCAATGCATGGTATGCACTCTCCAAGTCCACCACCTCGAACTCGATACTCTCAACTCGGCAGTTATCCTTGGTTCCAAATGCTACATCCACCCATATCTTGCCCATGGGTGCACAGGAAACGCCAGGCACAATCCCATGAAAAGTACAACTGCTTGGCATCAACTGATTTGGCGATATGCCCAATTTCACCATTGTGTCTCGGTACATGATGTTGATGGCACTGCCATTGTCCACCAGAACTC
The DNA here is from genome assembly GCA_947311845.1 of Poa pratensis. Classification (NCBI taxonomy): domain Eukaryota; kingdom Viridiplantae; phylum Streptophyta; class Magnoliopsida; order Poales; family Poaceae; genus Poa; species Poa pratensis. Next base: position 6,314,429 of record CAMZMU010000088.1, read on the forward strand.
GGGTAAACCTCACATTGTTAGTAGGCCCACACAACGTCGGATCTACCACCAGGGCATACTTTCCAGGGCTCGGCATGATCCGAGGTGTGTCTTTCCTGCTCCAAGTGATCTCCTGCTCAGACCAGTTCATATAGGTCGGCACCACCGGCATTACTGCATTCACCTCCATGGCACGCCTCTGCACACTCTTCTTGTCAGTTGGCTCGGTCACAAAGACCACATAGCTCGCATGAGCCTCTCTATAGTCATTTCCGGGGTATTCATACTGCTGACTTGGTCCGGCACCATTGTTGTTGTTATTACCTCGGACATTCACAACATTCACGGGCCTTGCTGCTGCAGGCCTCGGAGGAGGTGCAGTGGTTATCGGGGTAACATTTGCTCCGGACAGATTTGGGTGGGACCTCGGCTGAAATCTCTGAGGTGGTCCTGCTCTGTTTCCTCCGGCCTTCGCCCCTTCTTCTCTGATTCTGTGGTTCCAGCTGCACTGCCGGGTTGAATGGTTGGCTGGCTTGCGCGGGTCGGTCGTATGGTAAGCAAGGACCATCTACATTGATTCATAAGTCAAGGGTGGCTCCGGGTTCGGACTAAATGCCGGACCATTGATTTTCGGCCTCTGGACACCTCCAGCTCCGGGCTGATCCGGGTTCACCGCTGCAACTTGGTTCGAGGTGTATGGGTAGTCCGGCTCCCTCCTCTTTTGTCCGAACTCTTGGCGGTCATTACACCTTGGTCCGAGCCGGTTGTTTATTGGCTCCCTCCTTCTGTTACGTGCCACTGCCTCTGCTGCTGGCTGCATCGGATCACCCAGAGCATAAGAATCTGCAATCCGGATTGTCTGCTAGGGATTTCGGCATATCTCTTTGGAGCCTCTGCCACAGCATGCTGCCATGTCGACAACCATCTGCAAACCAGGAAATGGCCTGTGCCTCTACAACTCCTTCACAGGAATTCCGAACATTGCTCCACCGAGTTAAGAATTCTCGGTCAGTTTCATGATCATCTTGCTTACATGCTGCCAGGAGCTGAGGTCGGTTTGGCCTCTTGTATGTACTAGCAAAGTTGCTGTTAAACGCCAGCTCCAAGTCTATCCAGGAGTTGATACTATACTCCGGCAAATTATTCAGCCAGATCCGAGCTGGACCTTCCAACATGTGCGGGAGATACCGGACCGCCCATCGGCGATTGCCCCCCGCTATGTGCACCGAGGATACATAATCTGTCAGCCAATCTTGCGGCTTGGTGCTCCCGTTGTATGGCTTGGTGTTCCGACCTAACTGGAACTGAGATACTGGCGGTGGTGGCTCCTTCATGATCCGAGGTCCGAAACACGCCGGACCAGGAGGGCCTTCCTCCTCCAGTTGCTCGGACAAGTAGATTCTATCCAGCTTGTTACGAACATCGCCGGAGCTAACATCCGAGCTCCTATCCGAGGTCCCAACGCCCCATCCACTCTGTGGTATCCAGCTCGCGCCATGGCCGAGTCTCCATCATCATATCGGTCATCGCCTTGACCGACATTCTGAGGTTGCTGAACATACTCCGGCTCTCGCTGATATTGCCCCTGCGGCCGGGTTGTTGCTGATACCTCGGGGGCGGAGGTGGTTTACCTCGGCCAGCCGACGCTGCTTGCCCGCCATTCTGATTTCCCTGACCGGAGTTACCCTTAGCTCGGCTTGCATTACCTGGCCGGGGTTTCCCTTAGCTCGGCTAGCATTGCCCTGGCCCACCTTCTGCTTTGCTGCTAACACCGGATCATACATCTGCAGCTGCTTGTTCTGACCCGAGGTGACACTCCGGGCTCGATCGGCTCCTCCGACGAGTGGAGATGAGGCTTGCCCCTTGGACACCTGACTAACTGGCCTAGCTGAATAAACCATCTCCGAATCACCAGCCCCGGCATATGCTCTGCGGAGAGCCTCATTCTGCTGGTTAGCTACATACACTAATTCATTGACTCGCTTCTGCTGCGCACGCCATGCATCTCCAGTCAACCCGGATAGCTCGGCCCTGCCTGCCTCGGCAGCTCTGAGGTTCTTAGCAGGGGAACTATATACCGGCCTTCCAGTCGACACGCGACTCTCACTCCTAGCCGAGGTGGTAGGTCGAGCCTCCCTGTTTATCTCATCATTGAGCCCCTTGCCTCTCTGCCGCACCTCGGCTCCCCTATTTGTATCACTGCTACCGGGGTGAAGCCATTCGCTGCATTGTACTCACGCAGATCTCTATTGAACTCATCTCTAGCTGTCATCATTGCTACAGCCTCCTTTTGCAACAGGACACGCTTTGCCTCTAGGTCGGCCACAGTCACCACTACATCCACTCCTGGATTTACTGGGTCTGCCAGTGTCTCCACTATCTCTACCAGGGTCGCACCTCGGCCCTGCACCTCGGGGTACCAGGCAGCTCTTTCTCTAGCCTGGGCTTTGCAGATCTCACCTTAGCAACCTCGGCCGCTTGGATTTGCTGGCATCTACTTTGCCAGCGGCATCAACCGGACCGGTCATCATCACCTCCACGCAGCTCTCGGGGCGAGTGATACGCCGACCTAAAGCCGCGAGGAGAGGAGTTTCGTCGTCCACGAGCACCTGCTCCGGGTACTCGCGAACAACCTCGACAGCAACGTAGGTGACGAAGCTGCCAAGCATCATGGTGAAGCCATGCTCGGGGAAGGGCTTGCCGGCGAAACACCCCGCATTGTCGCTGATGAAGGTGAACTCACCGATCTTGGCGATAAGCCCGGAAAGAACACGCTCGCCTGAGCCCGTCCGGATGTAAACTCCCTCCAACGCCTCAATCTGCCCCACGGTGGGCGCCAACTGTCGTGGTGGGATCACGGCAGATGCCATAGGTATGGCTAAGATGGGGCCGAATGGTCGTTGGGGGAATCCGGGGAGGGTTTATGCACTCAAGAAGTGCACAAGCAAGAACACGCAAGAAACCGCAAGAACACGAACGAGAAACCAAGAAACAAGCACACAAAGCACACCACGATGTACCCTGCTTCGGGGCCCTCTTGTGGAGGTAACACCCCTACTGCAGCACTATCCTACTCAGTGTATAGCTCAAGTGACAAGTACAACATGCTCCTCGAGCTGTATGATGATACAATGGTGAGAACTTGAGGTAAAAGATGGAGCTACACGGGAGGAAGAAGGAACTCCGAGCTAGATCCGAGGTGTCTCCGGGGTGTTCCGAGGTTCCTTTCTCTCTTTCTTCCTCTATCGATCGATCGACCTCTCAAGCAGGAGGGGTGGAAGCCCACTATATAGGCCAGCCGAGTTACCGTTGTGCCCCTCGCTGAACACTGTAGCCATGCCTCTGCTCTGGTCACCATCGTACTCCTGTCAGGGACAAGACATGGCATGCCCATCTCCTGTTGCCTAACGGCAGAACTAGCATGTCTCCTCTGACAGAGACAGGACGTGGCCTGGCAGAGCTACCTCGTAGCCTTTTCCCAGATCTCGCGTGGTCAGCGGTCAGAGACGTGCAGCCCCGCCGAACCCAGGGCACGCCTCTGCCAGGCTCCGTGACAGACGCTCCCGCGTCAGGCACTCTTGTACCAGGCAGGAAGTGACAGGAGCATTGACTCCTGCCCGACCTACGGCCTCCTGCCTTGGTTAGCTCAGGTCTTGCTCCCGCTCCTTACCTCGGGTCTTGTACTTAAGATCCGACCACCTCGGACATTACTTCCTAGGGACAGCTTCTCCTGCACTTACCATACAAACCATAGCACCGAGGTAGCAAGATCGGCTGAACATAGCTCGGACAGTGAACCTCGGCCCATGCCAACGGGATACCTCGGACCCCTCTGGGACAAGATAGGTCGGCCTTTATATTCTCCAGGTCAAGATGAAGCTCGGATTCTCCCAGGGCCAAACAGGTCGGCCCTTTCCGTACCTCGGCACACCTTTAAGCTCAGCTTATGCCAAGCCTTGACCCTACCCGGGGGTAGCCCCCCGACAGTCATATCATTAGGTGAATGATGTGATGGACGCACACCCAATATATATAGGACGTAGTACTCACGCCTACGACTGTGAGATCACATTTAATTGCTATTTATGGAAGGTACTTTGATGCATCAAACGTCACTCCCTATATAGGGTGACAATAAAGGTGTCCCTCTCGGGTATCCGAAAGAAATATGTTGAGGCGCATGATCAAGAGCGGGATTTGCCAATCCGTATAGCAGGATAGATACTCTGGGCTCACTCAGTGAGATTGCATCATTGAGCTTGCAAGCATGTGACTAGGTCACAAATGATGTAATATCACAGACGAGTAAAGATAATATTGTCGGTAACGAGATCGAGCTGGGTATCGTGATGCCTGAGATCGAGTCTCGGACAAGACTATGTATCGCTAGGCAAAAGGTTTGAGACTTGACGTCTAAGGTTCAAACGACAAAGAATTCGTGGACGCACAGGGATATCATGGGTATCCAAGACCCCGATGTTAGTCATTGATCGGAAAACGGGTCTCGATCATGTTTGGAGTGATCCCGAACCGTAGGGTGGCACACTTAAGGGTAGGCGATGTTTATATTAGATTGGACGTAGAAGAGAAAATAGAGAGAAGAGAGCCGGAAGTGTTCCGGGACATATCCGATGGAGTTCGGAGGGCAACGAAAGTTGTTTCGGAACTCGAATAAATTAAACAATATGTATTTAATATTATTTAATGTAATTAATGATTAAATATATTTTTATTTTTATTTCATTTGAATTTAATGGCAGTCCAACCCTAAATGGGCCTCTCCCATGGGGAGAAGGCCCATGGGGGGGGGGGGGAACTTCCCCCCTTTGGGGGAGGCGCACCAGGAGGGTGGCCGGGTGGGCCACAAGGGGCCCACCTAGGTGTAACATCCCAAAAATATTAATCAGTATTATTATTCCAAAAATGAGAGCCAACAAAAACTTTTGTTGAGTTTATGTGTTGTTTGTTAATTGTTGCTTGTGGTACTTACTTCTTGTTGTTTGTGTTGCTTGTTTGCTTGAAATTAATAGAAAGAAAATGCAAAAGCAAAAGTGAAACAAGAAAAATAAAAGTGACAAATAAGAAACTCAATAATGTTCCAAACAAAATTCAGAGGAATGTTATTTGAAACCTCTCATTTACATCCTTATCACTTACCTCTTCCAAATAATATTTTACATCTATTTTAAAATTCAAAAGTAAAAACAATTGAAATAAAACAAAATGCCATAATTAAAACCCTATGAAAGAAAATGATTCAAAACATTTTAGTTTGCAAAACCAAATTTTGTGGAGCTTCTACATGTTATGGGAAGGCCCCACAATTATTTGCAAATTTTTCTAAAATGTTTAAGTGCCCTTAATAAATTCTAGAAATGCTGCTGGTTTTGAAAAGAAGAAAAAGAAGCAGAAGGACCTAGTTGTAAATGGAAAAGAAAGTCCAGGGGGCGTTCGGCGAAAACGTCGTCGTCTCCTACCCCTAGCTCCCCGTCACCGTCGCCGTGTCGCCGCGACCGTGCCCCGTCGTTTCCGCGCTCCCCAGGCCCCCCTTTGCCGCGCTCTCCCTCGCTCCCGTGCCTCTGCAGCCGCGGCGCCGCAGACGAGAGCACTTACGCCCTCCCTCGCCTCGAATCCACCCCAGCGTCGCCGTGGCGAGCTCGCCGTCGCCGACCCAAATTAGCGCAGCTCACTGCACCTCGACACGCACTGCTCGAGCCAGAGCTTCTAGAACGTTTCCGGACCCCGGTGAACGCCTAGTCTCCACGTCCCTCGCACCGCCGCGTCGGATGGAGGAGAAATATCTCCGCCGTGCGCCGTGGACGCCGTCCGTGCACTCCGTCCACGATACGCCGCCCCCGCGCTATTTAAACCACCCCAAGCCTCTCTGGAAACTCCACGCCACTCCCTCGACCTCTCCCTCGCTCCAATTTCACCAGGGCACCGCCAGGAGGGCGTGCTCGCTGCCGCCACTGCCGCCGTCGAGGTCGGACATGGCCGCGACGCCACACCCTCCCATTCTCTCATCCCTGGCCCCTACTCTCTTCCTTATGAACACCGCACTCACCCGAGCCCTTTTCCCCTCTGTTTCATGCACAGACGCGCCCGCAGGAGCTCGCCGGAGTTCGTTGCCGTGGCCGTGGAAGTTGGAGACCACGCCGTCGCCGCTACACTCCGTCCCAGCAAGCACAGCTCGCACCAGCACCTTCCTCGAGCCTCCGCCGTCGATCTGCATCATCTCCGCGACCTCCCGAGCCCTCTAGGTGAGCCAACCATCCACCTCGCCGTCGCCGGAGCCACGGCGCCGCCCAGAAATGGTCGTCGCCGATGGACTCCAACGTGGGCCGTTGGATCTTGATCCAACGACAGCGTACCCCTTCGTTTAGATGTTAGACTGATGCGCTGGCCCCACCCGTCAGTGTTTTATTAATTTCCACGCGCGCACTGTGTCGTTGACGTGTAGGTCCCACTAGTCAGAAATCTGAACATTATCCATAACTGGATTTCTCTGTTTAAATGAAAATGTGAAATCAGTACTGGATCCAACTTTGAAATTCAATATCTCGAGATTTAGGAATCCAAATAAATCAAACTCAATTGTTCTGGAAAGCTTATTAAAATTTTTAACCAACCCAATTGGATTCAGTCCATTTAATTAAATAAATAAAAAGTATTATTAAAAATACTACAGAAGGTTTAAATTCTAAACTTGTTTGTTTCTGATACTCTGTTAGTCCAAATAATTCCAAACCAATTTGGTTAGCTTAGTACTGCCTTTTATTAGCTTCCCTAATTTTGGTAGAATTAATGGTGCAGTAGTATTTGTTTAGTATTAAGTTGAAGTTTAAACACCCTTCTGCACTCAAACATTTAATTATGTTAAAGGGTTAACCCAAATGAATTAGGACCAATTTTGTTAGGTCACATTTAGTCATGTTTAGTTACCCCTAAAAGGATTTAATTTTAGGATCAACAGAACTTAATTGGTAACTAAAACTTGATTATTAAGCTACTGGATTCAAACAAATGTGTAGGGAGTTTAGTAACTCCAATTGGACCAACTCAAATGGTGTTGTCTTCTACACATCAGTAGATTTCCATAGAATTTTAGTTTGTATTTTTGTGACCAACAGAACTCAAGTTATTGAATTAAACATGTTCCACAAGTTTCTGCCATAATTTTGAACATAAACAAATGATGTTTAACTCAATTATTTTGAAACCAAATTGTATGGTTTGATGTGTGCAGTAGCTATGTGTGATGTTCATGATTGTTGTGTTGAGATGATTGCTTGTATAGCTTAGTGATTGTTTGCATTGTTTGTTTATTAATTAGACGAGAACGTTGTCGGATATATCGAGGAAGGAGAGTTTGCTGAAATTGAAGAACAAGAGCAAGATCACTTTGCCAAGCAAGGCAAGCTATTCTCTGAGCTTGCACTACCAACATATGCATCTACTTTCATAACATGTTTTACTCTCAAAGCAAGATTTATAAAAACCCATTTCAAAAGTATATGGAAATTATTTTGCCACCTATGTAGAAATATAAGATAGTTATACCAAATTATAGGATGGAAAAAAAAAACAAATATGGTTTATTCAAAACTCTTTTGCAATTACTTGTGAGTTTATGAAATGCCGAGATGTCGGTGTTGGAATGGAGAAGTGGAAAAAAATGGTGATGTTTATGAAAAATGCACAGTGTCCTAGTACTATGACGACCAATCTTACCCTGTGCGACCACATTTACCATATATGGGAAAAGGCTTAGTCATGTAGTTTGCTCTTATTAGTATGGGATACCTCATCGATGGAGATGACTCCGTTATGCATGAGGGGATGGTCCGAGGACCTACCCCCTGACCCGGGTCCTCACACAAGTTGGTGGGGAGGATAGAAGGTTCCACCATAAACCGCCGGACAAAACTATGAGTCCTCACACTTAGGGTTTCTGACGGGAAACTGGACTGGGTGTTGATGGAAAGTGTCATATGGGAAGGATCCTGTACTAGCATGAGCAAATAAGAGGCTATGGCCGACGGCTTACTTCGCATACACCTGGTATGGCGAGACGTGGCAGACACGATGAGTTGCCGGATGGATGTGGGCTAAAAGCGTGCTACCTCTGCAGAGTGTTAAAAACTATTCGAATAGCCGAGTCCTCGGATATGGACAATTGGGAGACTGTCCTAAGACCTTGTGCAAGTTTTTAAAAGACTTTGAGTTTTAAAAAGAAAATGAAGTGGAGAATGTTCCTTATACCTATACCAACGGATCGGTATGAGGTAGATGGAGGAAGTGGACCATGACGGGCTATGGTCGGAAAAATGGGAAGTTTTGGAGAAAACAGATAAAAAGGGTGACTTCTTGAAAGATAGTTATAAAACTCTTCTTACCTTTTTCAATAAAGATATAGAGATGTTTAAAATAAATAAAAGTGGTCCTTTAAGTCAAAACTAGTGCATACTCATGTTGGGGTAGTTTGCGAGTACATTCAAATGTACTCATATTGGTTTCGTCCCTGGCTATTGTCCTAGCCTGACTACGAGGAGGAGCACTACGCCGAGCAGGAATATGACGACTTCTACGCCAACTAAGGATCTCCACAAGTCAGCTGCCTGTCGGGTTGTCATCGCTAGAATATGATGTCTACTACACCGTAGCTTCCGCTGATATTTTGGTTTGGCCCATGAAGGCACCTATGTAAGACTTGGTCTAAATGACCATTTATGTAAGACTTTTTATTCGGTATTGTAATGGATGTAAACTTTGGTATCCAATTCGGATTATGTGCAACGACAGACTGATCACGGGATCGTTGTGTTAAGCATAATCGGGTATTTCGGACAGCTAGTCCGGGTCCCCACACTAGGGCCGGCGCACCCTTGGTGGTACGGCTGGTGTGGGAGTTTAGTTCCACACCGCCAAGCCACCAAGTCTGGCGGCCTCCCTCCTCCTTTAAATAGAGGTGCCCCCATGCCTTGGAGATTCACCCAGAAATTCCTCTCTCTCTCTCTCTCTCTCTCTCTCTCTCTCTCTCTCACCTTCGGACGTGACTCCGCAATTGGATTTGCGGTTAGGTTGAGGTTTTCTCCACCATACGCACTCCGCCGTGCTGCTAGTCTTCTTCGGTCCAAGTCTTCTCCTTCCACTGCTTTGCTGGATCGGAGCCCGGAAGTCGTCGTCTACACTGTACGTGTGTAGAGCTACGAGGTGCCTCACGTGCGGCACTTGGAGGAATTCGTCTTCACGACCTTGAGGTCGGCTACGTCGGCTTCATCAACAACGCTTGTGCGGGAGCGTAATCCCCGCTTTTCGGTCTACAAGGGTATGTACATCGATCTCCTCCGTTACGGCATATGTGCATAGTAATAGATTCTGACTAGTTTAAGGTTATCGTTGTCAGGAATTTTTTTGTTTTCTGCCTACGATCCCCTTCACATTGAGCATAAGTGCCAGTTATATGGGAATTAGTCTCCCATTGTATTAATTTGATCTCATTTGTATAATGTGTTATTTGAACCATTCTTGCCATTCATTATTTGTTTAATTATTCGGATTTGAACAATTATTGCAATATGGATCATTGTTGTATGGTGTGATTCTAAAAAATTATTATATTTTATTTATATTGCTAGTGTATTTTGAGAAATTTGTTGTTATAAATCATAAATTTGAGCTAAATTCGCCCGAGTTTGGTGGACCTGTTCCGTCTGAGCCCGCGTCATACCGCAAACTGTTTTCGGAGGTACCCGATACCATTTTTACGGGTCGCGGTTTTCTGGGATCCGCTAGAGATGCTCTTATAAGGAATGGAGCATGTGATGCTTTACTGCCCCTCGATCCAACTTCTCTGGTGGGCAATTCGTTTGGTTCGTAGCGATGTATCCTCCCGTGACAGAGTGAGAGATCTTTGGGCGGGGGCTGGTTCTCCTCTCGAAACAGGCTTGCACCCCGCTATATTAATATAGCAAACAACCGATACAACCGACGATAGGCGCTGGGGCGGCAACAACACAAAACAACGCCCAAAAGAAAAGAAAGAGAAGATATAAAAGAAACAAATGCCGACACCGATGGACAGACAAAAGCGAACACGCTCCGAGACCGCTGTGCCCACCGGACAACGCCCACCATGCTCCTAGTACTCCGAAGCGTCGGTACCAAAACAACACCTTCAGGAAGGAATGCGACGATGATGACGCTGCTGCCTAGGGTTTCCCCCGGTACACGATAGGGAGGGGGGGTAACACCTGACACCCTTCAGGAAGTACTAGCGGCATCCTTAGGCGCTACCGCGCCGGTGTCAGACAAGCCGACTGGGATTTCTCTCGCGACCCCACTTGCAAAGTTTGGTCTTCGGTCACCATATGCACCCTATGAAACATCTGAAAACGTCGTAATGACATGATATTAAACAACAAGAATTAGCCAATTTCTCGGATGTTTCGAAGATGTGCGGAAGATCCGTTCGTCTGGATGAATAGATATGCAAACCCTCTCAACAAATCGACATTTCAACATCGGGCTGCCTCTTCGGGATAATCTGTAACTTCCCCATGTAATTTTGATTCTTTTTATTTTATTTTCTCTTTTATAACCAGCCCGCAATTTGGTTCATGGTCTCTGTTTTCTTTCAAATGGTTTTCCCTGTAATTGTCACTGTCTTTATTTAAAGAAATGGGTTCAGGCTGGCTTTTTGCCCGGGGTAAATTCCTAAAAAACTTATCCCCATGCGATCACCGAGTACTGCGTAATTTTAGCATTTCAACACAAACAGTGGCTAGCCACTGTTGAAAGTGATGAACGTACCAGACAAACTGCGGGCCCACGGCGAGCTATATTCTTGTTCCTACTTGCACTACCCTGCAGAACAATGGAATGTACGAACGGGTCCACACCTACAGTTTCAGGCAACCATCCGCACATGGCGAGCGCGCTCACACAGCTGACACATTGCGCCCAGACGACCACCTTCCTCACCGACGGACACGTTCCTCACTCTCACCGTCCTCTGGGTCCCACAGTATTGCTGACAGGCATGGGCCACTCGGAAGTGGGTTCTCGCTGTTTTCGCTAGAGCGTATCATGGCGTTAAGGGACAGAGATCCAGTGACTTCATGTACAGAAGTCACGCTGCGACTTTAGGCATCTCTTTGCCCTCCGATTCTGATCCAATGGACATGATTCATCAAAAATTTGAACACGAAATTTAAACTTCTCAGAAAAAAATTGAAAAAATTAAAGAAAGTATTACATGGCCGTTGTGTATTCTGTGATTTTTTTTTGATTTATTTGGATAAGTAGTTTGTCAATAAATAGCTTTTCAAATTTTGAGTTTTAAAAGCCATTATATCAGAAACGATGCGTCCAAATAAAACACAAAATTCACAGAATACACAACGGACTACATACAACCTGCTGGAATTTTTTCAATTTTTCTGAAAAGTTTGAATTTCGAGTTCAAATTTTAGGTGAATCTTGTCCGTTGGATGAGAATCGGATGGCAAAGAGGTGCCTAAAGTCGCAGCGTGACTTCTGTACATGAAGTCACTGGATCTCTGTCCGGCGTTAAGCATTTCTAATTTCTCTAAAAAAGTATTTTCTGATTACATTAATGCCATTTGTTGTTCTTCTTAATTGTTTATTATTCCGACGCTGGCTACCTCGCTTCCCTCCCAAGTCGCCCCGAGCACGTCCTTTTTTTTTTTCATAATATATCGCTCTCTCCTCGATCCCAAACCCCTCCGGGATTCCAAACCCATCCGAGGGAGCAGAGAAAAATTCTAGAGAGGGATGAACGCGCCGGCGAGGAAGGGCTTGGCCGGAGGGGGCCGCGGGCCGGTGCCGGCGCTGCTGCTCGTGGCGGCGGGGGTGTTCGCGTTCCTGATCTCCTACAGCGTGCTCTCCATGGTGCTCCGCGGCGGTCGCGGCGGCGGAGGCGGAGGAATCGCGGGCGGCGGGGCGGGAGGGAGAGACCCCGTGGTGCGGATGCCGGAGTGGATGCGGGCGGCCGGCGGCGCGAGGGGGCAGCGGCGGCCCTTCCACGTCGCGCTCACGGCCACGGACGCGCCCTACAGCAGGTGGCAGTGCCGGGTCATGTACTACTGGTACAAGCGGATGCAGGCGCGGCCCGAGGGCGCCGACATGGGCGGCTTCACCCGCGTGCTGCACTCGGGGAAGCCCGACGGGCTCATGGACGAGATCCCCACCTTCGTCGTCGACCCCTACCCGCCGGCAAGGACCGTGTAAGGAACCAACAATTTGCTGGTTTGTTTTTTTGTTGGTCTCGCCCCTCCCTCGTTTCGGTTTGTTTTGTTTGTTTGTTGTGCAACGTGGGGCGATGTGGGGGCTACGTGTGCAGACGAGCTGTGTTTTGCGTAATTTAATTTATGACGAGAAAAAACAAAAATCGGTGCTTCGGTTCTAACTTCCAGCGGCAAAATCAAGTGGTTACAGGGGAAATGCCCCTGTTAAAACCGTATGAATGTTTACAAGAAACTTGCATGTTGGGTAAAGAACCATGTCTAAATTACAGTGTTAGCATGCACTCGAGAACCCATTTAAGCCATAACCCACTCGCGTGACCTTTATTACGTATTGCTTCACTTGAGGATCACTCTGTTTGCACTGTCAGTTTGAACTTTATATTTCGTTAATGTACGAGTTACAGAAGAAAGCAACATCAGTTTTGAAATGCTCCGGAGGTTTGATTATGATACTGTCTGCAGGGCTATATCGTCCTAAACAGGCCATGGGCATTTGTACAGTGGCTGCAGAAGGCAAAGATTGAAGAAGAGTAAGTTAACAATGATGTGCCTTTTTAGTTTCGGTACTCTCTGTATGGATTTTAGTTTTAATCTTCCACGGATGACTTCATGATTTGAATCCTGATATCCATGATCGAACAAAATAAGTGAATATTAATGTTTTTGTTGTTGTTTTGATGTATGATGTGAGATATATTTAGGCACATTCATGCCCAAACAGCATGGATTGTTTTTCCTTGGTGTTTATAAATGTTCTGTTCTTCTTGAATGTCGCAGGTACATACTGATGGCAGAACCAGATCATGTATTAGTGAAACCTTTACCAAATTTGGCTTATGACAATGACCCAGCGGCATTTCCCTTCTTTTACATTAAACCATCTGAACATGAGAAAATTATCAGGAAATACTATCCTGAAGAAAGAGGTCCTATCACAAATGTCGACCCTATTGGGAATTCTCCTGTAATCATTAAGAAGGTAATTCCTTGTTGCTGACTTGTCCTCTTTAGATTGAAGTGTCCTGTATGAGGGGAAGCTCCATTCCATGTACTCCATTTTCAGTGACTTGTGTTTCAGTTACCATTTACTGTTTTGATTAGTCACTTTAGCAGACCTAACTCAATCCCTCGTTGTCTGAGGAAATTTCAGACACTGCTTGAGAAGATTGCTCCTACATGGATGAATGTATCACTACAAATGAAAGAGGATCAAGAGACTGATAAGGCTTTTGGATGGGTTTTGGAAATGTGTGAATTATCTTTTCTTGTATGTGAATTTGATAAATGCACTTTCTCATTGTGTCTTTGTTATAATTCCAGCTTTTTTTGTTTTTGTTATTTTTGGCTTCTAGGTATGCATATGCTGTTGCCAGTGCATTGCATGGGGTTCAACACATACTTCGTAAAGATTTCATGATCCAGGTGATCTGCTTCTGTTCTCTTCCGATAATATGCTTGCGCACTGCAATTATGTATTATTGATGCCCCCCTTAAAATTGCAGCCACCATTTGATAAGAAGCTCGACAATACATTCATTATCCACTTCACCTATGGATGTGACTATACACTCAAGGTATTGATTAGGGCCTATAATGATGTCCCAAACTGTTATTCTTTCTTTGTGGATCGATCTCATTTATATAAAATTAATATGCTTGAGGGTAGAAAGTAAAAGATCCCTTTTTCTCTGTTATGTTACCGACATAAGGCTATTCGTTCAGTCTTCCTGCTATATCACATAAGCTGTTTGACAATATCCTGGCAAATAATTCCAGGGTGTACTGACTTACGGAAAAATTGGTGAGTGGAGATTTGACAAAAGATCGTACCAAGATAGGCCACCGCCAAGAAATCTTACATTGCCCCCTCCAGGAGTGCCAGAAAGTGTGGTACGTTTACTAGGAGATAAATTGGAAAAGTACGCAAGAGTTTTATTATGATACCTGTAGCATTGTGATTTTAAGTTACCAAGGTGTTGTCTAGGTGTTCAACGTTTACAATAAAAAATAATGATTTAATTTGAATAATTTAAATAACAGGTTAACACAGTGAACTACTTTATTCGCTGCTACTGTTTCATACTGTATTTGATTGAGTGAGAATAATATGATTGCTAGCATGGTGGTCTAAGCATAAATCAGCTATGCTCGGGCTCAGAAGTTGGAAAATTTTGCCATGTTTTCTCGATGTCCCTGACACTTGGAACGAAGTTTCTTACAGCACCATTGTTGTCTATGGACGAAAAAGCTTTGTGATCCCTGAAGCAAAGCCTCCCAGTCCTTCCATAGTTCCCAACATCATCATGCTCTTTTCATCACGAGTGCAGCTCATGAATGCTCCACTTGTATATCGGGCGTGTTGTTGTGAATTAGACATATATTGGGTGCTATTTTGTCTATCTCAAGTGGCTGATGTACTTCTGCTCAACCAATTTTTTGATTCTGTTGTTTTCTTCATGCTCTCCTTAATTATGAGATAAGCATCTAATGTCAAATTGCTAAGAGACTGGTCCTGTGAATGCATAACAAAACATGGCAGTGAATTCACCTGCCTAGTAGAGTCAACTGAGTTCAAGGTTTAACACATCAATATAATGTGTACCAAAAGCAAAGTTGGGCATGTGATAAATAAAGTAAAATGCTATGTCTTAGTTTACCCTCTGATAAAATGTCCCATCATGTGCCACTGACATGCGGGGCCAGGACACCTGTCAGTGTGAGGCATTTGATCAAAGGCCAAACTAAGACGTGTCATTATATCAAATTTTAAATAAAAGAAATCGAAAGTTGCACCTCCAAGTTTTGGTTTGGCCCATTCATACTGGTTCCTATTTATCACTGACAGTTTAATAGAAGAAAATCAGAAACTTATGTGTATTCAATGATTGTGTATCTCGGCTACTACCAATTTTTTTGCTGTGTAGTTTCATTTGTGACAGTTTTTTCTGAACTGGATGAGTAAATGGGAACAGTATTGTGAAGGAAGAGACTATATGTTGTAGTAGTACTAGAATAAAGTACACAAGCATTGATGTAGCTTAGTTGTTCAAAAGGGTTGTGAATTATAGTACGTAATTTGTTCTACTACTCCCTCCGTTTCTAAATGTAAGACGTTTTGCTAGCTCAAATTGAACTAACAAGACTTCTTATATTAAGGAACAGAGTTAATATAAAACAAGACCCCCAGAACGGCATATATAGATCATATGACAGTCTCTGTTCTTATAGAGTGTATAGAGGCACTCGTCTGCATTCTCATCCGGTGAATGGGTGGTTTTGAAATAGTATTTGAGTCGATCTTCTTTGATTTGTAAATTCTGATCCCCAATAACAGTCATTAATCATGTTGAAGATTTAATAGGGCCTGCTAACCCTTTACTATTGGAGAATTTCTTTTTACGAAATTTGACCATTATCATTATGTGTATTAAAGCTTCATAACCTTTGAGTTTCATACTCATGATTGAACTTTTGATTGCCTTATCTATTCTTAATGCAGGTTAAA
Organism: Poa pratensis; assembly: GCA_947311845.1. NCBI lineage: Eukaryota > Viridiplantae > Streptophyta > Magnoliopsida > Poales > Poaceae > Poa > Poa pratensis. Next base: position 6,330,182 of record CAMZMU010000088.1, read on the forward strand.
CTCGTAAAAATGGTCAATGAAGCTAGTGCAAATCTTCCTAGGTGGGATGAAGGATTATAGACTCTGGTGACGTCAAATGTTGATGAGCGCTCCCATTCGATTAGCCCCTTAGGTGTATACATTACAAATGACAGAAGTAGATAGATTTTCCGTCATACTTAGGCCCTGCTAGGAAGAAAGGGATTTTCCCGGTTCCTACATGAATTAATTGTTTCCGGTGAAATATATGAGATCCAAAGAGAACCTTACAGACAAACAAAGAAGATAGGAGCACAAAACATTCCATTTAAGTTTCCTTGTAATTTTCCCTGACTGGTGTTATTTAAGTATAGTTTTATGTGAGTGCAATTGTGCTTGCACCTCTTTGACAAAGTGCTACCGAGTATACGCAGTTTGCCAGTTTGATTCTCCATTGTTTGATCAGACTAAGCAACCGTTCAACTGTACATGTGTAGTTCCATTGCACTGATAGACAGTTTCTTAGATGATTGCACAAGTTATCAGGAAAAAACGTCTTGCATTTAAGTCTATGGACTGACTAAATACTTTGTTACATGGGTTCTTTGACAGTAGGAGGGAAGGGCTTTGCAGGATTAAACTAGATGGGTCACCATCCCAAACATTGGTTAAAAACTGAATAAAACTATTCCTAGCCAGCAAATGAGCTACCTTATTACAAACTCTAGAACAATAAATACAGCTAATACAAGCGAAACCAGAAGCTAATTACAATCATAAAACACCACTGTTGCAGGAAAACCTCCCTCCATAGTTTCTATGACCTCGAGATTATCAAATTCAATGATAAACTTTGACAGTCCCAGGTGTTGTTGCCAAAGTGAGTCCATCTCTAAGGGCATAAGCCTCCGCCATCGCTGCATCCGAGACAAAAGGGATAGTTGTGCACTCTGCTGCAACAAATTTACCTTATGCAATCCCGAGCTTCCTCTTCATTGATATCAAACGCTGCATCCACGTTTATCTTTAGTATACCTTCTGGTGGACACTGAGTAAAATTTTCTTCCCTACAGAAATTGTTGTCAAAATATTTATAGCCTATCTCAAAAAAATAGAACAGTACCATTGGTGCAGCTTAATATGGAAACCGAGCTTTGAAAGCAAAAAAGTAGCGTGTTGTACATGCAGATCACTCTATTTTTTCAGAAACTATAGTTACCCTCTGTCGAGTCCAGTTTGACCCAATCTACTACACTATTTACACCTAAAGTTAGTGGATAGCGGTGAACCAAATATTACTCGACGGACTACATTGAGATTGAATACACTTTGTACGTGGCAACCCAAATTAGAAAATTAAGCTACATCTTAGAAGGCCGTTTTGGCTCCCGGGAGCATATGCTCCCGGTATTTTCAAAAAAAATTCAAAATTTGAAAACTTATCAAAAAATCTGAAAAAAATCATGCACATACCTGACCATGGTACGCACCACCGTATTTTTTTTCGTACCTCTGGGCATTTCGGCGCGAACAAAAATACGGTGGTGCGTACCAGGGTCAGGTACATGCATGATTTTTTTCAGATTTTTTTGATAAGTTTTCAAATTTTGAATTTTTTTTGAAAATACCGGGACCATATGCTCCCGGGTGCCAAAGCGAATTTCCGTACATCTACTTGCTATTGAATCCATAAACAAGACATACTACATTGAGACTGAATAAACTTTAACCGTGGCAACCCAGATTATAAAATTAAGCTACATCTACTTGCTATTGAATCCATAAACAAGATCATCTTGGTATATTTGGGGCGCTGTGTTCCAAAGATTGGAAATATTTTACTTAACCTGCTATGTCATCTTGATAAAATCAGGTAACTAACGAAATATGCCATTAGTTTTCTAGACAAGTAGACGATTTATGTCAAAATGAATAGATGAAACCTCCACTATTTAAACTATGAATACTGCTCCCGGGCTACAACCCCTAAAAAAACTCGATCTCACGTATCGGCGCAAACCCCGACAATATGGTGCCGCGGATGGGTGACTGTCGCCACACCCTCGTGATTGCAGCGGCCCCGGGACGATGCTAGAACACACTCGAACTACCACAAAAAAAATTAAAAAAATGAGCTCATGAACTGAATAAAAAATCAATTCAACAAGGGAGGGCGACAAGGAGGATATAAGCGGCGATACGGATGAACCGATGCACGTTATAAAAGCGAGTAACAAAACTGAAACACGGAACTTTACGGTTCTCTTGACGTTTACTATTTTTTACATGCTCTCTTGCCAAGAGTAAAAATGCTCTGGAAGGAGAAAAAAAATGCCTTGTATTGAAATGTCTCGTTGGTAAAACTAAGCTACTTGAACTGAATAGGAACTAGTACACATCTAGAGTAGAGCTTGTGCGAAGTTTAGGCCCAAGCTATATTTGCACGACCTGTGCTTGATCATGCGGAGCTCCCGTCGTCGCAGCGTTCCACCTCCACGCCGGTGAGCACAGCGAAGCCCATCATAGGAGGGGCCGAGTCGTAGTAGCACCGCTCGCAGCGCGACGCTGGTGGCGGCTTCGGCATTTCAAAGAGCCTTGCGACGCAGAACCGGCCGCCATCGCCCAGGTGCACGAGTTGCGACCTCTGTCCTGCGTCGGGCTCGAAGCCCTCCCACACACCGCTAACCTCGACCGGCACGTCGGCGCCGGCGTGCAGGTCCCACGCGCACAGGAGGCGACCGTCCACATACCAGTCCACGTCGGGGAAGCCGAACTAGAGGCCGTGCTCCGGGGCGTACACGGCGGGCCCGTGGAACGGCAGCGGCGAGTCGCTGACCTTGCTCCACTCGCCGTTCTCCGTGTACATGGAGTAGGTCCCATGTTCGCGCGTGGATGCCCAGATGTACTAGCCACCGACCACCGCGTAGGCGACCTTTTCGGTGTATCGATCCCACGTCTCGCCGGCGTGACCTATCTAGGGAGGCGGCGGGAAGGAATGCCAGTAGCCCAGTACCAGTCAGGGCACTGCTGGTACTGGTAGCGGCGTTCACCAATAAGCCCCCGGACGAATATCCTGTGGTCGCTGGACTCGCCGCCGTGCACGCAACCCCACTCGTCGACGTCGTGGTCCTCGTGGACGCAGCGGTCGTCCTCCTCCACCCCCACGAAGTAGAGGTCGTCGTCGACGGCCAAGGGCACGGGCGCCACATCATTGCACTGGGGAAATGTGACGCTGGGAAGTGCGATGACGGAGTGCGAGGCGTCGTTGTAGAGGACGGCGCGGTCCACTGCACAACCTTCCTCTCCGGTTCGGAATCGGGAGGCGCGGTTCACGGCTACGATCTGGTCCTTGCGGCCGGTGAGCACGAAGTCCATATAGTCGCTGGGAGTGGAGAAGGTCATGGTGGGGCGAGGCAAGCGAGCCTTCTCCGCATCATCATACGCCGCCATCTTCATCGATGTTGTCTTCGCCCACACGGCTGCTGCCGCCGCCTTCACCGTTGTCGCGCTCGCACCAGCAGCTGCCGCCGCCGCCGCGCGCACCGGTGAATCCTTGGGGTAGAAAAGACGGGATGGGTTGATGCGGTGCAGCGTGCACGATAAGGGATTCACCGAGCTGTTCTCCACCACCATGTACAGAAACCGCCGGCTCATCGTCGCCGGCCAAGAGCTCTCCGCCTCTCGAGTTTCGATCCGCTCCGTGGATTAGAAGTTTGTTGGCCGACGCTTTCTGTTCGAGTAGTATCACGGGACCACGGCCCATGGGCCGAACTAGAGCTAGCTAGGGTTTAGCATGGGAGCTCCGGTGCGTCGCGCGTTAGCGCCACATAGGACTCGCGGCGCCTACACGCCTCGCCCCGCGCCGCGTACGTGGGCCGGCCCAACCACCTCCTTCTTCTTCCCTTCTTCTTCTTCCCCGCGCCGCGTACGTGTGCTGTCGATCCCCCCGCCGCTAACGCCGGCCAGACCGCCTGCGACCGCCACCCACGGCCGGCTCCGCTCCCGCGGCGCCTCGCCGTTCCGCCCTCCTCCAACCGCCCCCCCACCGCTGGTCCGCCACCGCCCAAGGCCATCCCTCTAAACCCGGTCACCACCCCCACCGTTAAGGTTCTTCCGAGCCTACGCCGGCGCTGCCGCGGCTGGCCGCGTTGGCCCCGTCTCCGGCTTGGTCCTGGCTCGCAAGCGCCTTCTCCTTCGTGCCTCCCTAGCGGTCGACGCGGCGTCGCCGACGCCGCCTCGTTTTCGGGCGTTTGCAACGAATTGGGGAAGAACGTGAGAACGGGCCGAAACGAATTGGGCCCGGCCCAGGGCAATCCTCTTCAGGCGGCGCTAGCCCAATGCGGCGCTAACGGGCGCCGCATAGGGTTTGCCGTTTAGCATTTACGAGCTTGCCTCCGCCTGCGACATTGCTGCAGCAGAGGTGGACGTGGCCTGCTCTGCAGGCGTTGGTGCCTCCGGTTCTCCATGACTCGGCCCGCCATCGGCCAGTGGGCCATTCGGGCCAACATCGCTACCTGCTGCTCTATCTGCTCGGCTTGGGACCAAGCTGCTATCCATCATGGGCTTCCGCTGACGGGCCTCTCTGTTGGGCCTTGCTGCTGGATCCGTGCTGCCCTGCTCCGTCCTCCTGGCCCTCTACCTTTTATTTGTTTTAGCTATTTCATTTGGGCCAACGTTGATGCCCCTGTAATGGTTGTAATCCTGAACCTCTGGTCTTTATTCCTGTTGAACTCTATTCTCTATGTTAGTTAAGCTGTTATTGGACTCCTGGAACGTTCGTGGGTTAGGTGGTCGAATCAATAGAGATGATGTTCGTGCTGCCATCAACTCCCGCATTCCCTCTATCCTCTGTCTGCAAGAATCTAAGTTGGAAACCATCTCCTCCTTCTTTGCCTCCTCTTTTCTCCCTCCCTCCCTCCTTGCGCTCGTTTGTTTACAAACCTTCTATTGGTGCTTCGGGTGGCATCGTCACAGCCTGGGATGATCGCCTCTTGGAGCTAACCCATCACACGATCGATGAATACTCCCTCTCCACTACCTTCTCCTTCCGCTCTGACAACCTCTCCTTCTCTATCATACATGTCTATGGCCCTTGTGTTCACGACCAAAAGGCGCAATTCCTTTACTCCCTTTCCTCTGTCGTTTCTTCCATGCTAGGGCCGTTCGCCCTTATTGGAGACTTCAACCTTATTCGTGGGCCTCGAGACAAATCCAACGACAACTTTAATCTTGCCGAAGCCACCTTGTTTAACGACTTCATCAACGGATGTGGACTCCTTGAGATCCCTCTTCTTGATAGGCAATTCACCTGGACCAACAACCAGGACCCTCCTATCCTTGCTAGACTAGATCGTTTGCTGGTCAACACTGAGTGGAGTTTTGCCCTCCCTGACTCCACTCTCACCTCATCTGTCTGCCTTACCTCTGATCATGTGCCTCTCCACCTTGAGGCGTCCTCCAAGGCCCCTCGTAGTAACATCTTCCGTTTGGAAAATTCCTGGTTATCCATTGACTCCTTCTCGGCGCTTGTCGAGGCTAACTGGAGCAGTGTTACCTCCTCACGGCACTCGCCAAGAACATTGGCCTCCTAAACCTTCGGCTTAAGCATGTTCGATCTGTCGCGCAAGCCTGGGCTCACGCTAGACGGCTGCCCACCATCCAGCTCTCTAACTATCTTACTGTGATCTCCTTATTTGACCGCCTTAAGGAATCCCGACTCCTTTCCTCCATGGAGCCACCTTGCCCGAGCCTCTCTCAGTCGCCTCAACTCGGCCAAGGCCACCTACTGGAGGCAGAGGGCAAAAAACCGGCATTGCACCCTTGGGGATGAAAACATGAAATATTTCCACCTTTGTGCCTCCAGTCGACTGAGCAAAAATCAGATTAAAATGTTGGAGAACGATGCGAGGGATGCTATCTTCTCTGACCAAGCAAAAGCGCAAATTTTGCATCGCTTCTTCAAGAAGCTCCTTGGGGTGCCTCGTTTGGTCTCTGACATTCTGCCGCTGCGTACCCTTCTTGCTTCCACGGCTCTCACTCCCACGCAGGCGGACTCCCTCGTTCAGCCCTTCACGACCGAAGAGGTTAAAATCGGTGGTTCTCTCCCTTAAGGATAACTCCAGCCTCAGGCCAGACGGCTTTGGCCCCGGCTTCTACAAGCGCCACTGGAATCTTGTCAAAGATGCCCTGCTTGACCACTTCCATGAATTCTATTCGCTAAACTGTGAACTTCGCCCCATCAATAAATCCTATATCATCCTCCTCCCTAAAAAATCTGGTGCTAACCGACTGGGCAACTTTAGACCTATCTCTCTTCAAAACTTTAGCCTAAAAATTCTCACCAAGTGCCTCACTGTTCGTCTGCGCCCCCTTCTTCCCTACTTGGTCCACCCCGACCAGACTGGGTTCATCTCAGGTCGTTCCATTGCGGAGAACTCCGTCTACGCGGCTGACATCGTTCAGGCCTGGCACAATAGATCAGCACCTGCTGCGGTCTTCAAACTTGACTTCAGGAAAGCCTTTGACTCCATTAGCTGGGACTTGATGACTCCCAAGTGCAGGAGATCAATTGTAGTACCTTTCGAATAGAAAAGGTTGTCGAACCCACGAGGAGCTGAAGGTATTGGTTATTAGAAATGATAAATAGACAATAAAAGATGCAAGTGTTTTTGGTATTTTCGATTGTATAATTGCAAGACAGTGACAATGCAGCAAATAAATGGTAACAAGTAAAAGCTCTCAAAGAGAGAGAAAGCCCAATCCTCTATGTGTAAGAGGACAAGCTCAAGTGATGTGTAACTTATATGTGGAAAACGTTCCCGAGGGCGGCATGGATATTGCTAGGCATATAGATTTATTAAACAACATGTTGAATATCTTGTCTAGTTTTAATCTTCTTCGGACGGAGCTATTATTAGGTACAGCTAAATAAATAGACTAAACCCCTTATGATGGATCATGTGGCCAATTAAATGACAGCACAAGAATTATTAAGATATAAAATCCCACCATAGCATTACGCTCTAGGTCCCCGATACTAATACCCCGTAAAGTAACTTAATGATTCGGTCTCAGACTTTCGTGTCCTCCCAAGTCTCCCTCACGCCATTACACTACGGTGTTCTCCTATGAGCCCATATAGGTGAAGTGTTGTGCAGTCGACATTCGCACAACAACATCATAGAATCACACAAAAAGATAAACACTAGACAAAATACCACCACATGTCATATATAAATCATTGCCAATTCATCCTATGCCCTCGGGAACATACGGGAACTACTCACAACGTGCAAACATGGTGATGATCAGTGGCATAAATGGTACAACACAATCTGAAAGTATAACTCCACCAACAAATAATGACAAGTACTCAATCACAAACATGAATAGGAGCACGAGACAAGTATCTAGGGTATAGCAACTCTCAAACTACGAGGGGAACGGAGTGGATCACGGAGATTATGATGGAGATGGTGCTGGTCTTGGTGATGGTGATGGTGTAGAGGCCTCCTCCCACGCCAAGGAGCAGAGGTGATGACGATGACGATGATTTCCCCCTTCTCCGGAGCTCCGGAGCAGCAGGATCTGATCCCCCTCGGAGGGAATCAGGAGTTTCGCCGCCGCCGCGACCTCGGATAGTCTCGTAAAAATTAGGGCGTTACTTTTCGGGCGAGACGGAGACCTCGTTAAAAAGCCCCAGGCGAGGAAGTGCCCGAGGCTCATTTTGGTGGGTCCCACGCGGTCAGGGAATCTGGCCGCGTGGGCCCACCCATTTTGGGCATTGTGGCCTTCCTCGCTTGCTTCTTCTTCCCTCTGGTGTTCTCCCGAAGAAAAACCAGCTGTGCAATTTTCCTTTTATTAATTGGGCCTTCGTAGCTCCTGAAACAATAAAAACATGAAAAAGGAGGTTTTCTGCCTCCCAGAAATTAAATACTAAAAATAGAGGCTTTGTAGGAAAGTCCCCTAAATCATCTAAAACATGTAAAAACAATGATATAGTAATGCAAATAACATCCCAATATGGTGGTATAAATGGTATAGATGATGATATAAAATGCACGTATCAGGACTCCCTGGATAAAATCCTTCAGGCCAAAGGCATCCCCGAGCTCTTGCGAGCCTAGATCCGGCTTATCAACATTTCTAGCCAAACCTCCGTTCTGCTTAATAACATTCCCGACACGTGGATCCAATGTCGAAAAAGGCTTTGGCAAGGCGACCCCTTATCCCCCTTTCTCTTTGACATAGTTGCCGATGTCTTGCATCAGCTCATTCTCCACGCCTCCCGTGATGGCCTCCTCCTTCACCCTCTTGTCGATGACCTTCCCTGTCCTGTTTTGCAATACGCTGACGACACTCTCATCATCATCCGTGCTGACACTCAGCATGTCTCCAACCTAAAAACCAATAAACCATCCTCGACAAATCCTCAGAAGCTACGGGGTTAGACATCAACTTTCACAAGAGCACCTTTGTTCCTATTAAAACCACCTCCTCCTTGGCTTCCGACATGGCGCAGCTTTTGGCTGCTCGGTCTCGTCCTTTCCGCAAACCTACCTCGGCTTGCCGTTGTCCACACACAAGTTCAAGCTCTCTGACTTCTCTCCTGTTATTGTAAAATGCGATCTTCAGCTTTCTGGTTGGAGGGGTCGATCTTTGCCTATCGGTGGCCGGTTGCTCCTTGTCAACTCGGTCCTCACTGCAAAATTGGCCCATGCCATGAGCGTTGGGCTCCTCCCTGTCGGCGTGATTGAAGCCATGGATAAACGCCACAGGGCCTTCTTATGGACCGGGGAAGAGTCTTGCACGGGTGGCCACTGCAAGGTGGCCTGGGAGGACGTGTGCAAGCCTAAAAGCCTTGGAGGGATGGGTGCCCTTTCTATCGCCAACCAAAACTCCGCCCTCCTCTCCAAATTCCTGACAAAAAATCACTTCCCCTCTGACATCCCTTGGGTTAGCTGGTTCCGCCGCTTCTACGGGTGGTCTGATGGAAGGGATATGGATGACCCCCACCATCTTGACACCCTATCTGGAAAGACATTGCCTCTTGTCTTCCTTCCTTTCGCCTTCACTCCGTGGTCACCTTGGGCGATGGGCTCAACACTGCGTTCTGGACCGACGCTTGGCTTGACAATACCCCTCTTGCTAGCTGCTTTCCCGCGCTCTTCTCCCACTCCACTCGCCAAAACGCTAGCGTTTCTCACACTTTGGACGCCTCTGTCTCCGCCTTTCTTGCCCCTCGACTATCTACTGTTGCTTCCTCGGAGCTCGAGCTGCTCTATTCCGCCCTTGCTGGCGTCCAAATCACTCGAAATAGTCAGGATACACGCTTATGCCGGTACTCGCACAAATGCCTTTCGAATAGAAGTTTCTATGCTAATTATTTCAGGCAGCTGCCGATAGATGATCAAGACACAAAGGTTTGGAGGAACGCCGCCCCCTGACTTGCAAGATCTTCAACTGGTTGACCCGCCTCCGTCGCCTGCCCACGAACGAACGCCGTTTCCGCCACCAGCTTGGGGGGTCACCGGACTGCCCCTCATGCGATCAAGCTGAAGACATTGATCACCTCCTCGTCCGCTGCCCTCGCGCCCGCCAAGTGTGGACTTTCTTCTTCCCGCAAGACGCCCACCTTGACATCAGCAGTGTTGCCGCGCTCTGGGACGCTCACTGCCGTACTTTTGAAGAAGCAACCATCTGCACATCGCTCTCCTGGAGCATTTGGAAGCGCCGCAACGCCCTCATCTTCAACAATATCGATGAACCGCTGGATGTTACAGAAAGAAAAAACAAAAGTAAGTACAAGCTACTTTTTTCTGGATGTTGAGGGGAAGATAAAACACGCTTCCCCTCAAAAAGGAAAAAAACAAACCTACGTACACAGGATGTGCAGAAAGAGGGAGTAAATGGGAAGCCCTCCGCCCTCATCTTCTGGAAGCCCTCCCCTCAAAAGTAAGAAAAAACCAAAGAAAAAAACATCCTGTGTACTCTCTACTTTTGAGGGGAAGCATGTGCAGATTACAACATCCTGTGTACTCTCTACTTTTGAGGGGAAACATCCAGAAAAAAAAACAACATCCTGTGTACTCTCTAGTTTTGAGGGGAAGCATGTTACAGAATGGGAAGCCCTCCACCCTCATCTTCTGGATACTTTTTTTTCACCTTTTCTCTCGTAAGTACAAACCATAAGAAGAAATAAGGAGAGTATATGAAACTTGAATACATAGTAAAAATCTTTCTCCGGGCTTTGACTTTCCACATTCTGTTCACTTCGAGGTGGATTCGAACCAGGAGCAAAGCGATTCCTCAAGGTTAGGTTAAACGAGATAAAATAGAGAGTACAATTGTACAAGTATGTAAAAAGGCAGAGCACAGCTACACGAAAGTAGAGAGTACACATGATGTGCATAAAGAGGGAGTAAATGTATTCAGAAGACGGAGTATATGTACATATAAAAGAGAGTACAACTACACAGAAGACGGAGTAAAGATACACAGAAATCGGAGTGCATAGAAGGTGAAGTACACTTACACTATATCCAGAGTAAAATCATACTCCCTCCGTTTCATTTTAATTGACTTACATATACTTAGATATGGATGTATCTAACACTAAAAGGTGTCTAGATGCATCCATATCTAGATATATGCGAGTCAATTAAAATGGAACGGAAGGAGTACTAGTTTAGCGAGTAATCTCAAATCCTATGAACATGGGTTCTAGTCTCATGGGCGGATCCAGCTATAATACGTACGTATTTAGCATTGCATTTATAATAAATTAGATTGTGATAGTTTTTTAAACCATGCACACCTATTTTTTGAAATCTGGCTCCGCCAATGACTAGTCTTGGAGATCTAGACGTGTGGAACTGAAAAATGAAAACGGTTCATAATTTAGACGGAAGGTTCTCAAGATATTCGGCATATTCGGTTTGAAACTTTGGTTTCGAAAAATAAAAGGAACAAAAGTATCCTTACCTCCCATATCTCTTTCAGTCTCATCATAATCCCACTTTAATTATCGTTGTGATACTTGACAGACATGTAGACAAGTGCGGGACGGACATGCAGACAACTGCGGGGCCGCGCGAAGGAGAACGCACCAAGTGGCACAAAGAGAACGTGCGTGGGTGACATTCGCAAAAAAAAATCTTTTTCTAATAATTTCCAACAATGCTAAAGGAATATACTAATAAAATTGGCGTGTGTCTATTTGCAAAAAGGAAATGAAAAACCAGGAATGCTATTTTTTAAATTGACCCATCTTGAAAGGAGAAAAGGCCCGACTCGTTTGAAGGTCTGCACTAGCAATGCAGAAAACACCTATACCTATCGTCGCGTAGAACCGCGACCACTCCAGACGTGGCCTTGTATGCTTGCCGATCTTTCAGATCGGTGGCTGTAGGGTTCATGGATGGTGTCGGTGAGACAGCGGCGGCGACTCCATTAGATGGGTTTTTCCTCCTGTTCTGTCCCTGTTGCTGCGGCGTTGTCTCCGGCGTCATGGTGGAGCAGAGAGGATTCGTCCAGGAGTACGTGCAGACGGTGGTCTGCACTGGTGACAGCTGGAAGATGGTGTACCTTGTGCTGGGTTCGTGGTTGGAGGCTGACGGTTCTGGTTCCCTACTCCGACGTCGTCGTGCGGGGTGCCAGTGCTGAAGTTCGATTGCGTGTCCGGGGTCATGCTGCCCCGGTCTGATTCTTTCAACGGTAATGGTTTGTCGTATGGCAAACTATTTTGGAGGTCCGAAAAGCTGATGATCAGCGATGGAGCCGCGTCGAGCTCGGGTGAAGAGGTGATCTGTGTCTTTTTTTTTTTGGTGGCTGCTACAGTGGTGCAGAATAAGAGGGATAGACGTTGGTTTGTCACATAGATTTATCCTATCTTTTCAGATCTGTAAGATCGATATATATACTTTGTATCTCGTCTTTTAATTATTAATGAGAATTGCAAAAAAAAACTCTCAGACAAATCACATCTGTTTGGCACTAATCTTAATACCCCAATCAGACGGTTGACTGAGATTTAGCTAATTCCCAGACGTCTAAGAATTACTAGTACTCCCGAAATGTTTTGTCAGCTTTTTTTAAACTTAAAATTATGTATTACCACAAATAGTCTCCTTGACGGGTTGTCACAAAAATGGCCAGAGAGTTGGAATTGCTTTTTATACACTCCGTTCCATATTACTCCAAATGAATACATCCATTTTGGAGTCAACTCAGTACTCCCGAAATGTTTTGTCAGATTTTTTTAAACTTCAAAATGCATTCTACATAACGGAAGTATCTATAGAAACAGCGCCTCTGGATGTAAACTTCACTGGCTCCTCCAGGCAATCAGAATCAGTGGAAGTCGGCTGGGTAGCAGTTGGCCTCTCTCGCATACAGAGATTGAAGCATATAACCTGATCAGTTGTGTCTTCGTTAGGGTGTCAAAGCGGCGCGGGTTGGCAGACAACTATTATACAGCCGTAGTGTTAATTTAGAGCACACGATGGGTCAATTTTAAACCAAGAAATTTCGTTAGGGTGTCAAAGCGGCGCGGATTGGCGGACTATACAGCCATAGTGTTAATTTAGAGTAAACGATGGGTCAATTTTAAACTAAGAAATGACCAAGTATTCGTCCTGCAGTACACAAAACAGTACACAAAACAAGTTCTGATCTTGCAAACCATGTCGCACTTGCCACAGGTCGAGATCCTTTATTGGACAGCTAACAACATGAGTATCTTGCATTGTAATGGCGCTCTCGGTCAACACATGCAATCTACTGACCCTGACATAGCGGCTAACATGCAGACTTGGCTGAATACAATCCCGATGAAGACCACGGGCACCAAATTCCGAATTCTCCCTTGCTATGCCGCAAGCCACCTTTGAAAAATGCAGGGATCAAATAAGACACAACAAAACCTGTGGCAAACAAACAGCAAACAAATACACATCAAAGCACTCAAAATTGTGTACAAATACTTGTTGCTAAGGTTCCCTCCATTCTAAACCCGGTGTACCCTTTCCCCGTTTAAGGAAACCACCTTAAAGTCTTAAGGTAGGCCCAACTATCAGCTTAGATGAAGGATCTTGATGGAGTCGAACCATCACTCCCAGCAGTTCGTTTGCTGGAATGCTCTTTCCTATTCAGAGCTAAAGATCCACGATTTACTATTCATTTACTCGATATTTGAAGAGTAGACAGTAATATATATTGAAACCAGTAAATCGGCAGACTTGTGAGGAATCGAATACTCCCATCATGTTAGTAGGAATAAAATTTGTGTTCAATACAAAAAAATATATACTAAGTATATTTTTGTTCATTTTATTTCAGAAAATTTGACTTCATAATATTAAGTAGGTACTGATAGGAACAAATCTAACACACTAAGTTACTGGTAGATTAAAGTTCTATGTGCAGAAGAGATGTAACAAACGCAGAAGGAACATATAACTGACATTGTTCCTCAATGCTGGAGTACCTAATAGAATGACGGTGAAATACCAAAAAAAATAACCAAGATTGTATGCCAATTTGTGAAGATGCTTTTGAACTATCCATGAAAGAATGTGTTCAGGGTTTCAGCAATAGAAAATCCACAAGATCACAAGATAAGTACATCATCCCAACGTAAACACAGCCAATCTTCCTCGACAGCAAGAATTGAATTTTGCAACCGAGATAATCCACCAGTTGCTAAATTGAACATACAAGTGTCTATATCCAGATCATTAGATATATAACGAGCACATCCCAGTGATCATTGTCTGCAGGTGGTATGGTGTAGCTCCAGCACGAAGACAGGTTCCAATCCTCGAAATCCATCAACAAGACAAACAATCTTGGAAAGAATAATGATTACATGAAGTCGCAAGTGCTTTTGTTGTACGTACAGAATGGAAAATAAATATACATAAGTAGAATCGAAGACACTTAAATGTATAAACATGCCATGATAATTAACAGGAAGCTATTCCTTGAGAACATGCAAAGGAATGGAGAATACTCAGAACGTCTTAGCAGAATGTTATTCTGCCTTACAAATTTGCAACATAAGACTTGGAACAGCTTAGATAACTCTGAATAAATGAATTGCTCGTATTATGCCATGCTGGAGTGCAAGAATAATAAAAAATACACATCTTGTAACAAATCAAAAAGATGGTTGTTCATTGACAAAAGCCACAGAACGTTAAGGTTAGTTTCAAATTATAGCGATGTATGGAATTTAAACTGAGAGATGCCGCTGAGGTAAGTTCAAAATTTAAGTGAGGCGTTCGGATGCACCTTTGTGTGCCGACAGGGTTCTTCTGTATGTTGTTGATCCAAAGCCAGTTTGAGATATTTGGTATTGTAGTTATTGTAGGTGTAGTTCAGAGGAACAGCCAAATCGCAGCACGTCGCAGAAACAACAGCCACCGCAAGATGGAGACGGAGACATGGCAAAGGCCGTCCTACCCTACCAATCTAGGTACAAGTACAATACGCATGGACACTCATGCGCATCAGCTTACCAACACAATTACCTTCGTCTGGAGACGGGCATCAGCAACCGTGGATCATAGACATCATTCAATCAACAAACAGCACGAACGGCAAACAGGATCGATGACCAGATTTCTTAGGGAGTCCAATTCTTCAACTTCAACGAGACGACGTCCGTGAAGATATCAGTGGGCAGCCTGAACCGGTCTCCTGCTGCGGAAAAGAACCGGTGGCAGGCAAGATGAACCGCCCTTGGATCACTGGGGTAAGAACTGGGTGACAGGCAGAACGGACGGATCTGGCGCATCAATCGATCAGCCGTCACGAGCGAATCGGAAACAAATCTCGGACTCCCGTCGCGTAGGTGTATCCAGCACAGGAACGACGCCTGGATCGCAACATCCTGTAATCGACAGAACAGAAAGCAAATTCGTAAACTGAATACTAACACGTCAGGTCTTCTGAAGACACATATTCATCGGAAGATCTACAACTAGATCTGAAAGGCGCGTAGACGAAATTTTAGAAGACCTGATTTGACAAGCAAGTTAAGATCATACAAAAGATTATCAAAAGAAAAATATAGGCTGCATGCACAGAGAGGGTATTCTTTTCGAAAAGAAAAGTATATATGGATCTAGATCTAGCTTTACTAGAACACGAAATTATTTTCTATCTACACAATCACGAACTAAACGTAGTTCTATAATCACCCTGGATTCTAGTTCGAAAATAATACCCTGGAGTACAATTAAGACGAAGAAAAGAAAGTGAAAACCTCGAAAATTCACGCGACGAGGCGACGAGATGCTTTGCGAGTTGCGACACGCGATGACAGGGAAATAGAGGTAAGCGAGGGGAAAGGTGCATATAAAGGGAGCGTGGTTGGCCGATTCGAGTCGGTTCGGGTGGCGGACGGCTTCGATTGGATCACGTAACTGTCCACGAGTCGTTGTCGGTTGGACCTCGCGTGTCGCGCGAAGTTTCCGGGCGGTTCGCGCTTCCGTGCAATCGCTGGCAAGTATTCTTTTGCGTCATCCCTTGCGTCACGGGGAGGCCTGATCGTGTACGACCGCTCCTCCTGTGACCAATTTATGGGGATCAATTCCTGTCAATATTTTTTTGCTAACAAGAGCTTCGTTAATCCAATACTGGGATTACAATCATGGGCAGTGCAAGCAGCTAAGAAGTCTAGGATATATAATTTAATCATAGACATCTTCTTCTAGATGAACTAGCCTGTTTGTAACGTAGGTGAAAAGTATTTGCTTCCCTACCCATAAAAACCAACTTGAAGTTGTTAAAATCACGCTAAGCTCTTGTATGACATGAAAGAAGGATAAACCTAAAAAAAACATGAAAGACGGATGCGTCTTCAGTTTTATCACAATTTACCTGAGTTTCACAAATTTACCACATGTTCCATTTGTCATGGGCATTAAGATGCTGGATCGACACACGGATTTGACCAAAACAAGTTTGGCGAGTCGGACTAACCAACAATTAACAAGACGCAACGAGCAAGTTGCTTTAACTCATCCATGTATATGGCACATTTCTAAACCCGAGATTCTCGTACGATCTAAGTTGCGTATGGTCGACTTAGCCGTTGAAAAAAATGAAAAGTTGGGAGCTGAGTGGTCTCGAACAGGCCTTTAATATTATTATCAGGTGTGGAATTTGCTAGCCTAGTCGCCTCCCGTAGAATCTGTAGGTGAGTACATGAATCGTTTAAGCCTCTCTATTTCAACGATAAAGGCATGTAGATTCGCATACTTGTGAGATTACATAGTATTAATTTGAAAAAGAATACATCATTTAGCAGGTCCTATATAGTGTTATACTTTATTCACTTCCATATATAACACACTCACTGCCTCACACCGACGCCTGGTTGAGCTGCTAGAGAAGTATAGCCCAACATCACTACATCAGTACATCTTCCAAACAAACTAGTGAAAAGATGAACGTAGTTTCAGACCTCATTGCCCAGCCGTCGTATCGGATCACGATGCGCGGTGAGGACGTGCTGCTGGCAGGAGCCGGCCATTAGGCTCGAGCTTATCGCGCTCAAGATCCATGTCGTCGTCGACGAGGCCGAGCAGCGGGACATGGCCAACAAGCGGAGACTGCTTCTGTGGCTCGAGAAGCTCATGGAGGGCATGTACCGCGCCTACTACGTTGTTGACGCCGCGAGGAACCGCCAAGATGACGACCACCTCGACGGCATACGTGCAGTGCCGCTGAGCAGATCACGCCCCGCCAAACGTCTCCGTACGGTCGCCGCCGGAACCGGACACGACGGCGGCCGGGCTGTTCAACTTAGTGTCGTCCTGGCGAGCCTCGAATCTTGTAACAGCCCAAAGTTCAAAAAAAAAAAAAAAAAAAAAAAAAAAAAAAAAAAACGAATAAATTTTTCCACTTTTGTGTTGCATTGCATCATGGCATTCATTTAAATTGCTTAAGTTGAATAAAGCCACACATGGAAAGTTAAAACAAAGGAAGCAAAACTTCCCAAACCTCCAAACTAAATTACATTTGTCACTTTGGCAAAACAAATTATTCTTGAATTTCCAAATTGTCCAGGAAGTGCCAAGAATACATCTTATAAAGATTTGTCAAAAACAAATTCTTGCCAAGCAAGGAAATAAATTTGAGACTTCAAAATGGGTTTAATTCAATTCTATTTTTGAAACCAAGTAAGCTTTCCAAAAATTCAAATTAAAATCATGGGGAGCGTCAATATTATGGTGAGAGTCTCCATGAATATTTTCAATAGTTTTGGAGATGCTTAAATACTCCAAATAAATATATTTTGGAAATTGTCAAAAATAACTTTATTTAAAACCTGTGAACAAAAGTGGTACCAAATATTTTATTTGGAGGAACCAAAATTCCTGGAGCATCTACAGGTTACTGGGAGCCTCCCCAAATTTTGGAATATTAGTATTACATGTGTTGGTGCCTAAATTTAAATCAGGGAATTGCTGCTGGATCTAAAAGAAAGGAGAGGAGGACCAATCCGTGGTGGAAACAGTTGATCCAGGGGGGTTTTCGCAAGACTACCATCTTCCCTGTAGCGACCGCGAGCTGCACGCACCGCACCATCGTCTCGACGCGCCGACCCCGCGCCCAGGCACCCCGCGCCCACCTGCCGCGCCATGAGGAGAAGAGGAGGTCCCCACGCCGCGCTGCTCCCCATTCCACGCTCACCTGCTCCCCTTTTCTCTTCTTCATCGAGCTCCCGCGAGCCGCCATGGCCGCCGCCACCCTCGAGCTCGTCGCCGCGGTTTGAGGATTCCCCGAGCGAATCGAAGCCGACCATCGACTCCGCCGCGTCGCGAGCTCCGTCCACGCCAAAGGAATCGACGCGGGACGCCAAAAATCGCCGCCGCCGACCCCGTTTCCCCGCGCAGCCGTCCGAGCTCCGCCGCCGCTCCGCCGGTCGATTTCGCCGCCGTCCGTCCACCTCTGGCGTCGCCGTTGCTTCGCACGGGTTCCTGGTGAGCTGCCCGTCCCGTTGGACCTCCCCATCTTCCCTCCCCCTGCTCTGTGCCTCGCCGTCGTGCGAGATGGACCACGGCCAGCCGCCGTGACCGCGCCGGTGTCGTGCACGGGCACGTCGCCGCACGGCCTCGTGGTCACCCACCCACATGCACACGAGCACGCACCGTCGCCCCGTGGACCTCTCCATGCTCTCCTCCTAGCGCTCCCCGCGCTCTGCATCCTCGCCGTATCCACCGTCGCCGAGGTTCACCGTCGCCGTTTTTCCCTCTGTGCACGCCCGGCCGTGGAGACGGCCTAGCCGGGCTGCAAACCGGGCGCCTCTGGCACATAGCCGGTCCAGGAGCCGGCCCAGACCGGGCTGTGTGCCGGTGGGCTCTGGAGCCCGGCCGGCTGGCAGGCCGGCCCAACCGGGCCACAGGCCGGCCACACTGTTTTTTCCCTGTTTATTTCTTTTTCGTTTCTCCCTCGTTGCACACACTTCCGCTTCCCCCTCCCGCATGTAGGGACATCGAACCCCGATGAGTTACGTGTCCCATCCCTCTCTCTCGAGTTCGAGTGATTAAGTTTTGTTGTTGTTGAAAACAATTTAGTTAAAAGAATAAACTTAAAAAGGGAAATTATAAAAATCATAACTCTTTATCGGGACCTCAGAAAATTGTGTTCGATATACCAAAATGTTCGGAAAAGCATGAACTGTCCAAAATCATCGTCATCATGCATCATTGATCCCAATTACAATAATGTGTTCTAGTAGTATTCAAAATCACTAAGTTTAAATATGGGGTTCATTCCAAATAATACCATAAATATAATGGGGACCCCATTTAACTTGTTGATCATGATCAATGCTTTTAGGGTGCATTTAAAATGTCATATCATCATTCTTGTATGCATTGCACAATTGCCATGTGTTGATTGTTGTTCTTGCTTTCCGGTGTTGTTTGCTCTCCGGTAGATCGCGAGTTCGGAGTTGATCAACATTACTCCGACGAGCAGTTTGACTCCTCCGCTCAACAAGGCAAGCGTAATCCCCCCTCTGAGCATGTCTTATCCTATTTTCCGCAAATATTTTCTCCACTATAATATTGCATGCGGTTCTAAATGTCTTTTTGCTTGGATTAGAGTATCCTATAGAATGCATTAAGATTCCGATGCCAATGCCTGTTTTTCCATAGGTTCGCATTGTTGGCCTGATATAATTACTATGCTATGCAAATGCTTAGCCATGCTTAGTTAAATGCCTAGTGGTACTATGGTGGTACATGCTGGAAACAGGTGTTGACTTGTGACAGCGATGTGATGGTGGAGAATTGTGGAGACAGGTAATTAAATGCTTAAAGGTGGGGATGAGAGGCCACTTTGGTATGGTGGTGCTTTGTCTCACTCTCGCCGCCTAGGTGCGAGTTCTTTACCTCTTGAACCAAGAATGAGCGCGCTTCCTTTCGGTGGGGTATATGGAGCCCTCGTCGACCGACTAACTTGGGCGGGACTAGCCAGGGTCCTCTAGTTTGAGCTTCCATTTGCGCGTGCGTGAAGACGGTGGCCAAGACTGAGATGAGACAGTGGTGTTTAGGAAAATGAGTGGCCACGGGACAGGGTGCTGGGAGCACTGAACCTGTCTCGTCCTCACTGATGATCCTGGGTTAGCCCTTAACAAGGTAAAGGTTGTAACCGTTCCCACTCAGCCGGCTTTCCCCGGAAGAGAGCTACGTGTAGGCAATGGGCCGGGCGGTACCGAAGGTAAACACAGTGCACCCCTGCAGGGTTAAATCTTTTCGAAAAGCCGTGTCCACGGTTACGGACAACTTGGGAAAGGACGATAAGACCATAGAATAACTTTAACGGAATGATTAAAAACTGGGTACTAGAGGTACCACTCACGAATGCAAGGTGAGCTTCCTCGAGGGTGATTCGGGGAGGTGCCTTTGATGAACAGGTACAATGACGGTGATGATGGTTGTTGTTGAGAAAGTGATCTCAAGAGAAAAGTGTTACCTCTTACCTCTTTTTAAAATGTTCTGATTAGTCGATGCCATGGAGTTATGTCTTTTTTAAAATAAAATCAGCTTTATGCAAAACAGCCATAAAACCTTGAAAGCCAATCATCGAGCATATATTAGCTCTTAATCTTGCGAGTTCGTCGAACTCAACGTCGTTTGCTTGTTTTCAGGAGAGGACTTCACCGCCCTCGAGGGTGGGTTCTTTGTGGACGTCGACGAGTAGTCTGGGGTTCCCAGGTGGCAGCCTGGGACATCCCGGAACAGCTGGCGCTGGATGTTTATTTGCAGGCCTCTTAGGCCATAATTTGGTTCTTGTTGTTTAGAACAACACACTTCGCTTCCGCATGTTGTACTGTTGGGTCTGTGACCTCTGATTGTTTTTTTGCTATCTTTCTCTATTATAAGAGTTGCTTATAATGCTTTGTGTCGTAGAGTCTGTGATGTGCCAGTTGTTCCACAAGTCTTGATCTCTCTATTATGCTTTGATAGTTGTGCCTGAGTGATGGCATCAATCGGGGTGTTGTGTTGTCTGGGAGAGGTGTGCCCAGCAACGCCTGCCAGAGGTTCTGGCCGGGGATTGGTAAACCCGTAACCTTCGGTTGTATCGCCTAACCGGTGACACACAGCATCACTGTATAGCAGTCGGGTCAGGGCGCCACAAATCTGTTGCGGTGGACCTCAACGACTTTATTCAGCTTCTGGCCTGCTGCCGTGCGATACCGCGGCAGCTTGCTGCCGCTAGTATTCGCTCCGACGACAGGTACATGTTCGGCAGTCTCATCGAGAGGGAGCAGATCATTGGCTTCCTAACTGGAGCCGGCCATGGAATCAGTCTCGACATACTGCCTATAGTCGGTGGGCGGTGGCCCAGAAGTTGGGAAGGGAACCATCGTGAAGCATGTCTGCGATGACGCGAGGGTGCGCGATCACTTCGACGTGATCCTCTACTCATATGGATCTCTTATGGAGGCCAACTGCTGCACACAGGACGTGCTTGGCGCGCTACCGAGCGGTGGCCACGTTCTTCACGAGGCACCGAATCATTCCTCAAATCACCGTAGACATCTGCTGGTGATCAAGAACACGTACGAAGTTGCAATCGACAAGGCAGCGTGGGTTTCGTGCAAAAAAAAAAAAGACAGCGTGGGCCGCACTGTGCGCGTCTCTGATATCCGCGGCGAGCGGGAGCAAGATCATCGTCGTCAGTGAAGAACGAGCGCGTCGCAGAGCTCGGCACCGTGGATCCCTTGACGGTGAAGCCCTTGTCCCGGGAGGAGTACTGGTACTTCTTCAGGTCGCTGGCCATGGGCACCAATGACCCGGAAGAGCACCCTGGTCTCGCCGTGCTGGGCAGACGGATCGTGGCGGCGCTCCACGGCTCCTTCTTCGGCGCCAAGGTGCTCGGCGGGCTCCTGAGGTCAAACCCCGATCCACGGTTCTGGTGCTCCATGCTAAACGTCGTGATCCGCCTCGGGGGAATGTTGCTGCAAGGTGAGAAGCATTTCTCGAAGAAAGAGGCTCGAGACGAGCCCAGCTTTGAATTAACAAAGCCAACAACCGGCCAGGGAATTACACGGTACAACACACACGCACAACACACACGCACACCCAAAGCAACAGAGTGCCAGAAAGGAAAACAAGCTAAACCCGACACAGTCGCCTTGTCTTCTGTTGCACGGAGACGACGACGGAGTTGTCCACACCAACCGACCTCCACCACACCTTCAACGCCACCACCGAGAAACGCCATCAGGGAAGGAATCTGGAGGGATTGAGAATCCAAAAGGCGGGCTTGCAGCAACGCCTCCAAGAAGGTGCACGGCCTGCAAAAACGTCGTCGTTGCCGGCAGAGATGGATGTCCTGCATAGCTTTCACCAAAGTCCCAAAGCACTACCCCTAAATAGGGTGATTCACAAGCCGATAGAAGGAAGATACACCGGATGAACACATCGGAGGCAATATGGCACGGAGAGACGGGATCCAGCAAGCCAGAGAAGGAGGGGGCTTCAAGACGATGCCTTCAACAAGGGAAACAGCACTAGGAAGTGTTGTCATCGTCAACAATGGACACATCCATTGCACGATTTTCATCGAGTCCCATCCAAAACCAGCAGCCGGCCGCCGTCACGAGGACGCGGAGAAGAAGAACTGTCGTGGTATTGTCACGGCAGATGTTACCGGGTGGTAACTTGAGATTTGAGGCAAGGCTGTCGTAGCGTTCAGGAGATTGTTTAGCTCGCTAGGGAAAAAGGATGTATCCTGGTCCAGCCTCTCCATTGGAGATAAAGACCTACTTCCAGCCTGGTGTTTATTTACTCTGATATCGATCTCGATCACCCGGCGGATTACAACACCGGCGGGTTTCGAGTCTAGGTTACAAGGGTTCTCTCTCGCTGTAAGCTTGTCTCTCTAAAAGTTCGTCCTGATCTATGACCCAGGAGCCGGTTTATATAGACACCCGGGTCTCCTGGTCGATTACAAGGTAAAGCCGGGTTACCCCCGAACTCGGAGTCCTAACCTACATCTAGCTCATCTATCTTCGCCTCCAAGTCTCGCATACCGCCTCCGGGTCTTCTAGAATTTTCCTTGTCTATACCGGATCATTGACAAACTCCTTGGCCTATCAGCATAACCCGGCCCATGATGATCTGGTGGGCCTCGCTAGTCTTTCCTCCTAGCGGGTCATAGTTTCCCTGTCCTTGGGCCTACCGGGTTATCTTTCCCCCAACAGTAGCCCCTAGGATGATTTGAACTCCAAGTTGGCGCGCTTCTTCAACCTATGACCATAGCTTTTGGAGAAGAGCCGCCATCCTTGTAGTTTAGATTATCCTCCTGAAAATAAAAACTGGTTAACAAAATAATATTCCAGGTTACATTACTTCTCCTTGCTCTGATTGGCTTTTGCTCATAATCTCATTTCGTAACCCGGCTTCACGCTTTCCAGAACATTGGTCAAACTTGTCAAAGAATATTCTCCCCTGAATCTCGGTCGGTCAACATTCCTTATCTTATCTTATCTCTCTCCTTTTTACCATTTTACCCCTAGGTCAACTTTGACCGCAGTTATAAATACTGGGACCCAGGGTAAATGTCATCACTTTTCCCATCTAGCTGACACTTCATCTTCAACCTCCAGCCGCGGAGCTCAAGAACCCTAGAACTCAAGTTCTTGGTCATCCGAAGCCCAATCCACTCGCATCTATTCAAACAAGGTACCATCTCTATTCTTTTCAATGTAGATCTTATTCATCTGTACTCCGCACCGCTTTTTTGTCCATTTCCATATCCCTCTCAATCTAGATCTATACTCATTGAATCTGGCCTTTTCAGCTTCTTCGAGCTCTCAATAATGGGAAAACCCAATGCGAAGAAGACGACGGCGAAAGGAACGAAGAAATCAACCGGCGGCACGTCTAGCTCCACCGCGCCCGCAACTCCGGCGCGGTGAACTGGACGAAGTCCACCGTGACAGAAGCTACGCTTGAAAAGTACGTGGGCTATGGCAAGCTCCCGCCCAAGGAAGAGATCCAATGGCGCGCGGCAGGTGAAGAAATCCGCCCCAAACCCAAGGATAATGAAATCGTGGTACTCCTTGATCACGTGACCCGGGGCTTCGTCCTCCGGGTTCTCTATTTTTTCGTCGGGTTATGTCATACTATGGTCTCACTCCCTTAGACATAGCGCCCAATTCTCTTCTGAATATCAGCAACTTCGTAGTCTTTTGTGAAGACTACCTCCAAGTTCCTCCCAGCTTGGCTTTGTTCCTTGATTTTTTTTACTGCAACCCCAGAACCGCAAAAACCAAGCCCTAGGGCCATACGGGGGGGTTTCTATCCAACGCCGGAAAGATGCCTGCACTTTCTTCCCGGCTCTTCTTTTAGCCAGCCATCCCAAGGGATGGCAAAACACATATTTCTACTGCAAACCCGGCCTTCAGAAATTCTCCATTGAAATACAATGCCAAAATGAACAGCCGGACTACAGATGCTGCTTCCCGGTTCGAAGTTGAAGGTCTTGTTCGCCGGGCTAAAGCTCTGCTTGCCCATGGCTTGGCTGGGACTGACCTCGTCAAGTGCTGGATTGGTTGGTTTATCCAACCACTCTCCATCAGGACCCGGCTTTTCCATGAGTACACCGGTGAAACTACTGATAACATGCGATACTCTGAGATCACGCTCACTGATGATCAATTAGTGAAGAACGCCAAGCAACTTCTTGGCGAAACCAAAGAAAAGATTGCACTGACCGGGCTTGCCCCTTTTAGTGCCAAAAATCTGCCGCCTTCAGTAATTTTCTAACTTTGCTCCTTTATTTCAAAGCAACTAACCACTGATAATTCTTAACTCTTTTTACTTTTTTCCTTGACTAGGACCAAGCATGGTGGTCTGTAGATTACACCTCGATTTCCTCTTCTGACGATGAGGAAACAGAGACTGATAAAGACAACGAAGACGATGGTGAGCTAGATTCTCTTGGCCGGCTCTTCATTGAACTAATTGACAATGACCCGGTTCAAATGAACTCTTCTACTGATAACTCGCCAATTTCTCTCTCAGGACAAGATGACCCGGACACTGCTGACAAGCCGGGTCAACAAGCTACTCAACCTCCTCCTGTTGAACCTCAGACTTCCAAAAGAACGCGTGCCGCAGTTGCAAAGGTGCCACACTCTCGCTTCTATAATTATGTGATGAACAAATCTCAATCTGAAGAGCAACCACAGGAACAAGAGGAAGAGGCCAACAAAAAGAGGAAGACCCGGTCTACCTCAACTTCTGATTCACTTAGTGGAGGTATCCCCTACGACACTTCACTTCGTAAAACTGTCTCCACAATTGGTGCCTCCAAATCCTTGTCTAGTTTAGCTGGCAAAACCCGGGTCTCTAAGTCCCAATATTTGTCAGCTTCTTCAGATGAGAGCGAAGCGCACCTGCCTGATGATATCCAAATCAATATTGGGTAAGCTTTTTTCCTTTCTTGTACATTTATTATTTACTATCTTTCTTGAATCACTTTGTCTCATAACTTTGCTTTGTATAGTGCCAGGGCGACGCTATTGGAGCCGCCTCCTTCTTCTGACCCGTCCTTGAGCGAGCCTGCTGTTCAAGAGGCACCATCTCAAGGTCCAATTATTTCTAAGCCGGCAGCAATGGAAGTGGAGCCCCAGGCACCAACTCCTCCAAGCCCTGCTATCATAACCAATAACCCGGCATCGCCGGCCAAATCTACTACCAACTCTACCAACACTGCCACCAATGATACTGAAGAAGTGCAAGTGTTGGGGTCACAAAAATTGTCCAAGACGGGCCCTCCACTACCCTTGCCAAGATTGTGGAGCCGGAGGTGAAAGTTGAAGCTGGAAACCGTGGTAAAGACCCAGTTATTTACTCTGGGATGCCGGCTTTGGATAGCCTGGAACTTCTTGCTCTTCTCTCTGAATACTTTTCCCGGGTTTCACAACACCGGGGCATTGAGGACAGCTTCGTCTCCACCATCCAAAAGCGCCATGAGGTAACTTTTCTCTTACTTCTTTGAATATACTTATGCAGTAGCCCCCAAGCTCTAAGTTTATCACTTGTTGATGAGCTTGGTGCTTGTTCGAAAATAACTAGCTAAAAAAAAACTTCACAACACATTGTATATAACTTCAAACTAAGTATTTTAAACTTCAAACTATAGCCCTCAAGTGCCGGGTTGCAAGCCTGCAGCAACCTGGGACTAAATATCACTTTGTATTTGTAAACTTTAAGCTTTCCACTGAGTAGCCCCTAAGTGCCGGTTGTATGCCTGCAGCAACCTGGGACTAAAATATACCGTTTGCTTTAAATTTTCACTTGTCAAAAAATCTTCAACTGAGTAGCCCCTAAGTGTCGGGTTGTATGCCTGCAGCAACTCGGGACTAAAATTCTTTTCCACTTTTACCTCTTTACTATTTGCAGCCCCCAAGTCCTAGATTGCATCTATATCAGTAACTTGAGGTGCTAATAACTTGTTATTCATCTCTGTAACAGCAAAATGCCTCTCACACTGCTGAAGAAATTAGCCGGCTCACCGAGCAACTTGCCAGTGAGACCCGGCTAAAATCTGAAATGGAGAAAAAGCTCAAGGAACTGGAAGCCTCCCTATCCAACAACAGAAGAAAATTTATCTCTGAAAAGGAAGTGGAGGAACATGAAGAATCTTGGAAGACCCGGCTGGAGTCTGCCGAGAAAAAATTAGCTGAGCAGAGAAAGCCCTCAAGTCTTTCACTGACCTACTTGGTGATCTTGTCAAAGCAATCTGGGGTATGCTGCTTTTATCTTTTCTCTTGCTTGAATTTCTGTACTTTTTTATCTTACTCATGAATAACCTTGTTAAATTTTGTGCAGGGACCCGGAATCATCTGAACTTGGCAAGCTCTGAAACGCAAATACGGAGTGTAATGGCCTTGGTGCAGCAACTGTACTATGGAGCCGAGCGAGCAATTGCTGCAGCCCGTGGAACGGATGAGCCGCCCAAATCACTGAAGAACTTTCTAAGCCATCTCTCTACCATCCTGAATGGTTTACCGCTGGAAGATATCTTGTTGTCGCAAGGGTGCCATGCGCACTCTTGCATTAGCCAAATCTCATTATCCAGACATTGACCCGGCCAAACTTGCCAATGGATTCCCAGAATTCAACTTGGATGGCTCGCGCTTTGATGACAAATCTTTTGCCCAGATTGACAAGATGATCAGGTATCCTGCACAACGATTGCTGAAGGCCTCAGGTTAGATACTTTTCAACATGGCTTTGACAAAAGGCCCGGCGGGTCTTATCCCCAGAGCCGGAGCCAGCAATTGTGGTTCCTCCAAAACTATCCGAGCAAGTGGATGCTCTGCTGTTGCCGGGTCAGGGACACCAGCTATGCCCCCTCCCAGCCGTCCAATGTGGATGATAATGATTGTTGGGTAAACTGAGCGCAATCAGCTGGCAGTCTAAGCCAAGTATAGCAAGTACTGGGGAAGGTTCTAGCAAGGCCAAGTCAAAGGAAGCCCCCAAGACTCAGAATCAAGTGATGTGACTGACCCGACAGAAGCTTCCAAGGAAACCCGGCAGCCACCGAAGAAACCACAAGTTCTGCTCCAGAACAGAGCCGGCCGCTGTTCCATCCACAGACCAACAGTTGATGACCCGGCAAAGGCTCCTGCTTCTACTCCAGTTCCTGAACAGTGAACTTTTCTCCTGCAGATTAATTTCTGCATAAAAAACAATGTCTCATTTGGCCCTTGTGGCTTTTATGTAATAACTTATGCCTGATACAATATTCTTTTGATGGTGTGCCTGTACACCTTGTGAATTTGCATGAGATGTAACAAAAAATTCTTATGTGTTAGCTCTGCAAAATTCAATGGTTTAGATGACCCTTTTGTTTATCTTTAACTGTAAGCCGGCTTTCGCATGGATTCTCACTGTTGCATCTCACTCTGTAAAAACAGTGTCAGTTAAGTCCCCATGGGCATCATAACTGATTGAAATTACAGGAGAACAAACAGGCCATATAATCGCGAGTCACATCAAGCTTAAGTAAGATAACAAGAAAATAATGGCTTAAAAATTAGCCGGGTTATGGGATTGCAGCTGTACCTTAAAGATAATCAGCCCCCATGACCAAAGTGGCATCATGGCCGGGTCATTAGGTTTGAAGCTGTGCTTTCATGAAGCAAAGCCCCTAAGACCAAAATATGCAATGGCGGGTCTCTTTTCTTTAGAGTTTCCGGCTCATTGTTCTGAATAATACAATGGCGGGTCTCCTCTTTCAGGAGTTTCCGGCTCATTGTTATGAATAATACAATGGCGGGTCTCCTCTTTCAGGAGTTTCCGGCTCATTGTTATGAATGATGAAATTGAACAGAAATAAGTAAAAACTGTAAAGTAAATGCATAAAAAAGGTGATTCTTTGGGCACATATATCTTTATTCATATATTAGATCAGCAAGCCGCCTCATTAAAAACCTTCCAGCCCCTTAGGTACCCTGGTAAGGAAAAGAGTGCGTCTGAAACCTGCTGTCTTTTTACATCGTGTGTTACATCTTTGTGAACTCAATTCTGATACTAAGTGTAGTAAGGACGAAGCTGGGCTATGTTCCACGGCCTCTTCCTTTCCTCCAATGCTTTGGTGCTGTGATCAGTATCGTTCACCCAGTCACTTTTCTCTCTAGCATCAACCAAGTAATATGACCCGTTGTGCAATTTCCGGCTTATGATAAAAGGTCCTTCCCATGGAGGTGACAGCTTGTGCATCCCAGCCTGTGATTGTGTCAATCGCAAAACTAGGTCGCCCTCTTGAAAAGTTCTCGTTCTGACCCGGCGAGCGTGATAGCGCCGCAAATCTTGCTGATAAATTGCTGACCTCTCCAGGACTCGTTCCCTTTCTTCTTCTAACAGATCAACTGCATCTTGCCGGGTTTGCTCGTTCTCAACTTCAACGTAAGCCGCCACCGCGGCGAGTCATGTATATATCGCTTGGTAAAACAGCTTCTGCTCCATACACCAGAAAAAACGGTGTCTGCTGGTTGATCTGTTTGGTGTGGTATTGATACCCCACACAACTGATGGCAGTTCTTCTACCCAAGCCCTGCTGCTCTCTTGCATGGAACCCGGAGTCTTGGCTTCAAACCACGGAGCAATTCTTGGTTTGCTCTCTCTACTTGACCATTGGCTTGTGGGTGAGAAACTGATGCAACATCCAAGCGTATCCCTTCTGCACAAAATATTCTGTCTCGCCAAGGGACATGTTTGTCCCATTATCTGTGATGATACTATGTGGATAGCCAAAGCGGTATATGATCCGCTCCAAGAATTTCACCACTGTGATTGCCTCGCAATTTGTAACTGGCATAACCTCAACCCACTTGGTGAATTTATCTATGGCGACTAAGAGGTGTGTTTTCTTACATGGAGACATCTGAAAGGGACCCACCATATCAAGACCCCATACTGCAAAAGGCCATGTGATTGGTATTGTTCTCAACTCCTGAGCCGGCACATGAGCTTGCCTGGCATATCTTTGACATCCATCACATCTCTGGACCAAATATTCCGCGTCTGCCAGGGCGGTTAACCAGAAAAATCCGTGTCTGAAAGCTTTTGCTACCAAAGACCGGGTCGAAGCGTGATGACCACAGTCTCCCTCATGTATCTCTGAGAATTTTCTGTCCCTCCTCAGGGGAAACACAACGTTGGAACACCCCTGAAGGACTTCTCTTAAACACTCTGTGCCAATAACCACATATGACTTGGCCCGGCGCACAATTTGCCGGGCTATGATTTCTTGCTGGTAACTCGCCTCGCAGGAGATAAGCAATGTATGGCTCAGTCCACTCTGGTCTTTCATGCACATGAGCAACTAAA
Source organism: Poa pratensis (assembly GCA_947311845.1). Classification (NCBI taxonomy): domain Eukaryota; kingdom Viridiplantae; phylum Streptophyta; class Magnoliopsida; order Poales; family Poaceae; genus Poa; species Poa pratensis. The sequence continues at coordinate 6,359,512 of CAMZMU010000088.1, forward strand.
TCTGAAACTTGATCCGGGCATCCCAGATCCTCTTCTGCTCTATTTTGACTGATGGGTTCCATAGCTCGTCCAAGAAAACGTTTGGTGGAACCGGCTCTCTGCGTGAGCCGAGTCTTGACAAGCATCTGCTGCCTCATTTTTCCTGCGATCGATGTGATCCACCTGATAGCCAGAAAAGAACCCGGCTACCTTGTCTACTTCTCTTCTGTAAGCCGCCATATTTGCATCTTTTCGGTCCCAAGTTCCAGACACCTGCTGGGAAACGAGGTCCGAGTCTCCAAAACAATGAATGCGCTTGATGTTCATCTCCTTTGCCATACGTAACCCGTGAAGTAGGGCCTCATACTCTGCCACATTATTGGAGCAATCAAAGTGAATTTGCAAAACATAGCTCAACTTTTCACCTCTTGGTGATGTAAGCACCACGCCGGCTCCTGATCCTTCGAGTTGCTTTGACCCGTCAAAATGCATGACCCAGTTTTTGGTGCTGGGTGTTTGCTGTGGCATGTTTAACTCTGTCCAATCATTAACAAAATCTACCAAGGCCTGAGACTTGATAGCATTGCGTGGCTCATAACTGATGTGATAATCACCCATCTCTATTGCCCACTTGGCGATCCGTCCCGTTGCATCTGATTTCTGATAATTTCTGCTAGCGGGATTGAACTAACAACTCTGAACGGGTGCTCCAAAAATAATGCTTCAATTTCCGGGTCGCCATAAAAACACCGAAAACAAGTTTCTGCCAATGTGGATACCTCTGCTTGGTTTCTGAGAGCACTTCACTAACATAGTAAACCGGCCTCTGGACCGGGTGTTCTTTTCCTTCCTCTTTTCTTTCTACTACCACCACGGCACTCACTGCACGTGGTCCTGCTGTAATGTATAACAACAAAGGTTCCTTTGGAGCAGGAGCCGCCAAGATTGGCGCCTCTGCCAATGTTTGCTTCAACAACTCAAAAGCATCATCCGCTTCTTTGTCCCACACAACTTGTCTGATTTTTTCAAGAGCCGGTAAAGTGGTATTGCTTTCTCTCCTAACCTCGAAATAAACCGGCTTAGGGCTGCAATGCATCCCGTAAGCTTCTGAACATCAGCCAGCTCTCTGGCTTCTTCAAACTCTGTATAGCTTTGATTTTTGCCGGGTTAGCCTCGATTCCACGCTGTGACACAATGTAACCGAGCAGCATCCCCGCTGGAACTCCAAACACACACTTGGTGGGATTGAGCTTCATCTTGTACTTCCTCAATTAGCAAAAGTTTCCTTCAGGTCATCAATGAGTGACCCGGCTTTCTCTGACTTGATTACTACATCATCAACATAAGCATGCACGTTGCGGCCAATCTGCTTCGCAAAACAATTCTGGATGCACCTCTGGTAAGTCGCCCCTGCGTTCTTCAACCCAAAGGTCATATTTTTGTAACAATACGCCCCAAAGGGGTTATGAAAGCTGTCTTTTCCCAATCTCCTCATTGAGCTTGATCTGATTGTAACCCGAATATGCATCCAAAAACACAAGAGCTCGCTGCCTGCAACTGCATCTATAATCTGATCAATACGAGGTAATGCAAAAGGATCTTTGGGACAAACCTTATTCAAACTGGTGTAGTCTATGCACATCCGCCACTCATTATTTTTCTTCAACACAAGTACCGGGTTAGCCAACCACTTGGGTGGAAAACCTCCATGATAAAGCCCGCGGCCAAGAGCCGGGCTACCTCTTTTCCCACAATCTTTCTCCTCTCTTCATTCAATCTGCGCAAACCTTGCTTGACGGGTTTTGCGCCCGGGTTAACATGTAACTTGTGCTCAGCGAGTTCAGCAGGTACGCCAGGCATGTCACTAGGTGTCCATGCAAAAACGTCCCTGTTCTCACGGATGAACTCGATGAGCGCGCTTTCCTATTTGTCAGATAAATTGGACCCCACGGCGAACTGCTTGGAAGAATCGCCGGGTGTGAAATCAACCATCTTGTATCTTGGGCGGGTTTGAACTTTTCTTTCTCTTCAGCCGTGGTTCTCTGTAACACGGTTCTATCAGCCGGGTCTACCTGAGACTTGTAGTACCGCAGCTCCTCCTCTGCACATGCTCGTTCTGCCAAAGCTGCATCGCCATTGTCACACTGAGCCGCCATCTCCCGGCTTCCATGAATAGTGATAACTCCATTTGAACTTGGGATTTTCAACTGTAGATACACGTAACAGGCCTGGCCATGAATTTGGCAAAGGCGGCCTTCCAAAGAGAGCATGATACGGGCTCTCCAACTTCACAACTTCGAAATGTAATTTTCTCCATACGAAACTTATGCTTGGACTCACCAAACGCAACATCAAGTGTTATTTTTCCCTCCGGGCTATGTGACTTCCCAGGTACTATTCCATGAAATATAGTGTTGGTTGGCTGCAACTGTGACTTTTTGAGATTCATACGCAAGAACGTCTCGTAGTACAAGATGTTGATAGCACTGCCTCCATCCATCAAAACTTTGTTCAGAACGTAACCCGCCACCTGAGGTGCAACCACCAAGGCAAGGAGACCCGGTGTTTCAACGATGGGCGGGTGATCCTCTCTACTCCATGTTACTGGAACTTCTGAGTACTTCAAATATTTCGGTACTGCCGCTGAAACCGTGTTAACTGCACGCTGAACCAACTTTTTCTCTCTCTTTGATGTATTGAGTGTATGAACATGATACCCGCCAAGTCGCTTCGGGTTTTCCTGATAACCCCTTGATTTTCTCTGTTCTGATTGTTGTCAGGGTTGCCGGCTTCTGGATTAGCATTGGGCGGGACCATTAGCCGGGTTACCTCCACGGCCGGGTCCTCCACCGTTTCCTGCCCGCATTACCCTCTGGATTTCCATATTCTTCCATCTCTGCAGATCCACGCACTGCTCCAAGGAGTGATTGGCGGGTCTGCCATCGCGACTGTGACGCGGGCACGGCATCTTCATCGGATCAAAGTGACCCGGGGGACGCGGTGGCCCACGGTTGTTGTTACCTCCATTGTAGTTGTTTCCTCTGAAATTTCCATCTGTTCTGGGTCTCGCTGACCCGGTATTTGCGTTTGCAACTAGATCTGAGTTGTCCTCTGCGTGTGGCCTCTTGTGATTGTTGTGTGTGTTGTTGTTGTTGTTGTTTCTTCCTCCGTTGTTCACATTACCCTTTCCTTTTCTTCCTCAGTTTCATCCTTGGTTTTATCTGTGTAAGCATGCTTGTTGGCTGCGTCCAACACTCTCCCATGGTTATATCATTTGCTCCTGGGTTGTTCCTCATGCGACTCATTTTCTGAACAACCGGGTCATATCTGCAATTCTTCTCCAATGTTGACATCGCGCTGGTTGGCAAAATATTGGTGGAAGAGTGGAGGATCTCTGTAATCCGGCGCATCCAATTGCGTGCTGACTCGCCCTTTCTGTGTACACACCGATCCAGGTCCTCAATTGTGTATAACCTCTTGCACGTCCCATGGAAGTTCTTGATGAAAGCCGCCCTGAGCTGACTCCAGGAACTGATGGATTTCTCTGGTATAGTGTTGAACCACAGCTTCGCTGCACCTTCACTCATCATTAGATACATAAACTTTGCACAAATATTTTCAGATGCATTACGAATACTCATAGCCATCTCATAACTATTTATCCATGTCTCAGGATCTATGCTAGGATCATAATTTGAAATTTTACTGGGTTCTTTGAACTTATCTGGATAAGGCTCTGATCTGATGGAATCGATGAGGCACTTGGGACCCGCCATTATGATGCTACTTCAATAGGGTCTGTCCTTGCTGCTTGCTGATTAACTGAACCCGCCCGTGGGATTTCTCCGGCTCCTCAGGCAGGTGCCACGACGGGTTGTAAATTTGCTGCGCGCCTCACCCGGGAGCTGTCAACTATGGCCTGAGCCCTTGATGCCGCTGGAGCCACGTCTCGGTTGTTGCTGCAGTGCTTGATTTTGCTGACCCGCTGGAATTTGCTGCTCTGCAGCTGCTAACCCGGCTGGCCTTGGTGACTCGCCGTGGCGACTCCTGGAACGATGGCTGTGGAAAGATGTTGAATGTAGTGCACTTTTCCTATGTGGATAATTTGCTTGTTGAGCTACGGCCGTTCGTAGCATATCAATGGCACGCCTTGCTTCTATCTCTGCAGGTGAATCGCCCAATGGAATACGGTCTAGTGCCACTATGGCTGCATATACGTTGTCAGCCGGGTTACTGTAATGACCCGCTGGCGTGTGAAATCTGGGTTGTGGCGGTGGCATAACTCCAGTATCTCTGCCAGCTCCTCCGGTTGGCACAACTGGTGTCCCGGCTTGTACCTGGGCCGTCCGGTTAGCCGCCACCTGTCCTGTAGCTTGAACTGCTGGTGCTCCAACCAACTGATCCTGTGGCGTCTGAAATAGATTAGCCGGGTTAATATATCCACCACGGCCAATCAAACTATGTTGTCTCTGTTGCTGTTCTCTGGATCGATTTTCTAATGCTATTGCCGCTTGCCGTAAATACTCGTCCTGCTGGTCCATCTGCCGCTGCAGCGCCGCCTGCTTATCAAAACGCCGTTGTAACGATGCCATCTGCTGCTCATAAGCAATGCGAGCCGGGTCTGTCGCCCTGACTTGCGCTGCTGCTACTGGGATCACAGGATTTGCTGTTGCTGCTGGAGCAATTGGCAGGTCATTAAGGAATCACGGCGGGGGCGGGTTAGGTAAAGCTGATGTTCCTTGACCCGTTGCCCTGTTTGCCAAGTATCCAAACGTGTTTCTGTATGGTGTTGTAGCTTCTGACTTGGTACTAACTGATGCACGTTCTCCATCTACTCCGACCCGCTGTTGCTCCTGGATAACTGGTTGGTTAACTTGTTGTTGAATAACTGGCTCTCGGATCGCCAAACCCGGCGCCGCCAGACCCGGCTGGGTTACTACCGCCAAAGTTGTTATTGGGACTGGTTCTGTGTTGATCGCTGGGGCGGTGTAGACCGCAGCCCGGTGAACCGAACCCGGCTCTGATTCGTACTCTTCCTCCTCTATCCCATATCCATAGCAATCCTCAAACAATTCTAAGATTGACTCTGTATCATCGTTGATCTGGCCACGTGGAGCCCAAGCCAGCTCTCCTGACCCGGCTCCCTGTGTGGTGTTTCCATACTTGACCTCCGTCGTCCCAACTGACTCCTCCCCATCCAAGTGAACGTTGGTTCCCGCTTCAGATGCAGAATCAGAAAATTGCAGGGCGGGTTTCGATATACCTATCATCCCCACGAAAACGTTGATCCGCCCGATCTGGACGACGAAGCCGGTCTCCAACGCATCTGACTCCGGGCTCCACCCAAAATCGTCCACGATGTGTTCTCCTCGTAGATTGATCATGACCCGGCCGATGGCCAGGTTCTGCATGCCTCGCAGAGCTTCTCCCGTGATGATAATGCTTTTTGACGCTTGCCCCACGGTGGGCGCCAACTGTCGTGGTATTGTCACGGCAGATGTTACCGGGTGGTAATTGAGATTTGAGGCAAGGCTGTCGTAGCGTTCAGGAGATTGTTTAGCTCTCTAGGGAAAAAGGATGTATCCTGGTTCAGCCTCTCCATTGGAGATAAAGACCTACTTCCAGCCTGGTGTTTCTTTACTCTGATATCGATCTCGATCACCCGGCGGATTACAACACCGGTGGGTTTCGAGTCTAGGTTACAAGGGTTCTCTCTCGCTGTAAGCTTGTCTCTCTAAAAGTTCGTCCTGATCTATGACCCAGGAGCCGGTTTATATAGACACCCGGGTCTCCTGGTCGATTACAAGGTAAAGCCGGGTTATCCCCGAACTCGGAGTCCTAACCTACATCTAGCTCATCTATCTTCGCCTCCAAGTCTCGCATACCGCCTCCGGGTCTTCTAGAACTTTACTTGTTTATACCGGGTCATTGACAAACTCCTTGGCCTATCAGCATAACCCGGCCCATGATGATCTGGTGGGCCTCGCTAGTCTTTCCTCCAAGCGGGTCATAGTTTCCCTGTCCTTGGGCCTACCGGGTTATCTTTCCCCCAACAAAAACCGGTCGAAGCCACCGGCCTACAACCTCGGAAGAGATCGGTGCGCCAGCCCCAACTCGGCGCACCAGCTAGGAAACCCTAGCCCAGATCGAGCCCACCGGCTCACACGGGCACCACAGGCCAGGGCACCAACAGCGACGCCGCGCTGTGGCAAGAGCCCAAGGCTAGCCGCCCGGCAGATCCACCCGAGGATCTAGGAATTTGGGTCGGCCTGGCCTAGCCCAGCCCAGATCGAGCCCCCAAGCTCAGGATCTAGCAGCTACATGGCAGACACCATGGGGCGGGCACCAGCAGGGGCGACCGCCGGGAGGCGCCGCAGGGACGCCGCTAGCGAGCAGTGACCGAGCCCAAATCAAGCCCAACGGCTCACGACCCGGCCACCCATCAGATCCAGCCGTGGATCTGGGAGATCCGAAGCACCCGAGCTCGGGAGGTCTCGAAGGGCAGCGCTGAAAGGACAAGGATGTCGCCTAGAGGGGTGTGAATAGCCGATTTAAAACTTTTCCGGCTTATGCTTGATAATTGCGGAATAAAACTAGGTGTTTAAATTAACAAGCCAACAACCTAAATAAACTAGGTTCACCTATGTGCACCAACAACTTATGCTAAGAAAGACAAGCAACAAAGTGATAGCAAGATATAATACTTCAAGCACGAAGGCTATCACAATGTAAAGTGCATAAGTAAAGAGCTCGGATATAGAAATGACCGAGGCACGCGGAGACGAGGATGTATTCCCGAGTTCCTCCTTTTTAGGGGAGTACGTCTCGTTGGAGTGGTGTGAGTTTCAAACTCAAACGCCACAAATGGCCTCACCCTATTCTCCGATGAACCTTGCCCAAAAGTTCGGTTCACCTTCCACTATTGATTTCCCTTTTGGGCGAAAATCGAGTCCTTTACAACAATCTTGAGGCACAACCCACAAAAGGATTGGGAGCTCCCAAGTGGCCACAAAAGACCTCAACCGCCACAAAAGGCGTCTAGGGTCCAAAGACCCAAGAGTAACAAACTCACGAACTTTCACTTCCACGAATCCTCATGGAGAGCACAAACCGATGCACAAAAGCAATGGCAAGAACACAAGAAGTGCTCAAGTCCTTCACTCTCAAATCCCACCAAAAGCAACTAATGCTTATGGGGGGAGAAGAGAGGAAGAACTAAGAAGAGAACCACAGAAGAACTTCAAGATCTAGATCCACTAGGTTCCCTCACTTACAGGAGAGATGGATTGGTGGAAATATAGATCTAGATCTCCTCTCTCAAATCCCTCAAAGATATGCAAGAATCATGGGAGGAATTGGGAGAGGGGCAAGCTTTCCAAGGTCAACAATGGAGGTGAGAGAGGGGGAATTTTCGTGCTTGGAAGAGATGGCTCTTTGGGGAAGAAGGGGGGCCTTTTTATAGGTCACCAGAAAAAGAGCCGTTGCAGGAAAACTTACATCAGAGACTCCGGTCCAGGAGGGGTGGAGACTCCGGCCTGGGAGGGGCGGAGACTCCGACCAGACTAGAGACTCCGGGGTCACTCCGAACCAACTCCAGGCCGAAGGCAGAGAGTGCCGTCCATGGAGGCAAGAGTGCCAAACCGGCAGGCCGAAGACTCCGGTCCCCCTGAGTCCGATGACTCCGGTGTGAACACACCGGAGACTCCGGTCTAGGGGCACTGGAAACTCCGGTCTGGATTTCCTGTAGCCACTCAGAAAACCTAAAATGCAATAACTTTCTCGTTTGAAGTCCAAATCAGGTGAAACCAATTTTGTTGGAAAGGTAACGACAAGAGCTTTCCAACACACATGGGAACCATAAATAAAGTTAAGTTGACACACATGGGAAGGTGTAGAACTTTCCTCACGGATAAATCGATAATATTTTCAACACGAAAACGCAACAAGTTTTCAAACCAAAAACCGTTTTCGAAGAACTTGGGCTTGTTATGAAGATCACGACAAGCACCAAAACCCAACTAGGAGAAAAACCAAATAAGAACCAAGAAAGATGATGATGCCAAGTATGCAAAGGTTTGAGCTCTCCACAAAGATGCGATCAAGTTACTCACTTGAGAGCCCCTCTTGATAGTACACCATCTATCCTATAACCCGGTCTCCCACTAACAACATGAGACCGGTAAAATAGAAACCCTATCAAGATCATACCTTTGCCTTGCGCATTCCACTTGAGCTAGATGATGACAATCTTGATCTCTTCAAGTGGACCACCTTTCTTGATTGCGCTTTGCTCGGTGAAGACTCACATATCGCTCCCCCATACACCAATATGGGAGAGCCTCTATAAGGCACATCTTCACTTGACCAATATCTCCAAATGGGTGACAAGCTTCAAGCAAAGGATTTCTTCGAGATGCTTCTCTTGAAATTCCACTTCAACTTCTTATCTTAATATATATGATGACTTGGATATTGCTTTGGTTATCACTTTATCTTCTTCTTTCAATCTTGATACCAACACATGGTGTTCAAGCATTGCCAATGGACAAGCCCTACAAGGATAGCTCAATGCAACCATTAGTCCATAGAGATTGTCATCAATTAACAAAACCACACATGAGGGCTCATGCACTTTCAAGCGTGACGCGCCTGCGAGCTCCGGTGAGTGTGGCACCCCCTTCTGGCACAACTTGTCAGAAGGGCGGTCGCCCCATGCGCCAGCCCAGGATATCTGGCCGCACGTTACGACAATGCAACATAGCTGAAATCATTACACAATCAGGCACAAAGTGCTACAAAAGGTTTACAAGGCCATCGAGGCATTACAAAATATCTAGCCAAGCATGGCCCAACTCAGAGTTTTAACTGGCAGCGGAAGACATAAATGAGGCAACGGCTTGGAGCGGCTCCACTCCACAGGTATCTGGCTGGGCTACTGATCCTAGCACGCTTCTGCTCCTTATCCTTGCTAAGGTGGAAGTTGAGTCCTTGCCAAAATCTGGCCACAATCACAAGGCCCGTGAGTACATTTGTATGCACTCAGCAAGAATCGCCCCTTGCTACAAACAATCCAACAATCATGCAGCAAGATATATATTGGAAATAAAATCCTACAACATGGCAAGGTCTACTCTAGATACACGACATGAAAGTAGCATGGCATTGACAACCAAACATGTCGTAAGCAAGCAACGGGGGTATCACCAGTACAGAGTCCAAGCCAGGTGGGGTTGGATCGTGCACCGGCAATCATACAAAGGGCTTACCTGTGACGAGAAAACGGGTGTACCAAGTGGGTACCAAATAATACACAACAACACCTGTGATCACTGCTAGGCCCACTGGCCTCATCATTTCACTCTGGGCACGCACGGTTGATGTGGGTTCTGGCCTAACTATAGGCTCCCCAACGCATCACACCGCCATCCCTAAACCTGGTTCACAATCCCATCTCAAGTAGCATTCCCTGCATCAACTTATTGTTCATTTAGTGAAATCAGGTTGTTCATCTTTCTTTCAAACAGAACTTATGTTTAACCTCCTGACTCGACAAAGACAATAGTGTGACCGACACTGAACTGTTGTTCCATAACCTTGGAACGAGGCTAGACATCTAGATTTGACACTCTCGAGAGGTTGCAATACTTCACTCATCTAAGTGGATCATTAACAACCGGTACTTTAGGATCACATCCATAAGACGGTCTGATACACTCACTCAACCGTTCATGCCATCAAGACACTCCCTATATAGCCACCGACATAACTATATGCCTTATGCAGAAGTGAATCCGGCACGTCCCCAACCCATGAGCGACGCCTAGCTCCGGAACCTTCGCAAGACTAGCCCCGACCAACTATGGTAACCGACTAGACTTGCCAAAAAAGGTGGCATCAAAGGAGGCTCAATAGGATTACGTAGGTCAAGGCCCGCCCATATGAGCGACAGTGGTAGTGCTTTCGATGTTCAGATTAGTGGCACTATGGACTGACCCTATCGAAGTTTGGAGGGGTGTTTCATTTAATCAAGTTTCATCATAACAAGTCCAAACAACAGAGGGTTAGTCCAACACAACAATCACAATATCATAATAATATACATCATCAAACATCAAGACATTAGCAACATAATATCTCAAGCAATAGTAGTATCCATGTCCAAACTTAGCAAAATAAAATGGCGTCAACCGGATGACTACGGCGGCGATCCCGCCGACCAGCGCCTTCTCGTTTGACAAGGTAAAAGAAACGTCAACCGGAAGGCTACAGCGGTGATTCCACCGACCAGCGCCTTCTCGTTCGACAAGGTAAACGAAACATCAACCGGAAGACTACGGCGGCGATTCCGCCGACCAGCGCCTTCTCGTTCGACGAAAATAAAAGAAATGTCAACCGGATGACTGTGGCAGCGATTCCGCTGGCAAGCGCCTTCACAGATCAACTTACAAAGTTAGCACAGTTTATTGGCGTCGATCGGGTGACTGTGGCAGAGATACCTCCGACCAGCGCCATCACAGATCAACTACCAAAGTTGGTAGGGCATGTAGTCTCCAAAATGAATCGAAAAGCACTCATAAGAAAGAAAGCATCCATTCCACTCAAGGATTAACCTGACGTGGTGTCAGCAATCTTGGCAAAAAGAACCAAATGGAAAGCAAATGTCCCAAGCGTCGCAGTCCAGGTGGGCTTACGCCAACCACGTTTGACGGAGGGAGAAGAAGCAAATAACTCTTTTGGCAAATGCCCCCAACTCCGAGGATCATAAGACAACATTCGTCCGCTCCTCACCTCGGCGATGGAGAAGAAGCAAACACTCATAAGAACGCATGTTTTACAGTTGTTTAGTTAGAGGGTTCGACACAGCCACGCAAGTGCGGGGCGCACAAATAATTCACACGTCATTCTAATGCACACAAGGATGATGAATAAAACATGGCAGGGGCAATATTCGAAGTAACATATTGAACATAACAATAGCAGACCGACATAATATATAACGAACGCAGACAATTATAAACACTCGGCACGGCAAAGAGCAAATAACAAACAACATTGCGGGACGGCTCATAGCAAGGGGTTAGCTTGCCTCCGAAGATCGACACCGTTTGGCATGGAGGGTCACGGACACGTCACGGGTTAGGGTCTCGGTTCGCCGGTACCGCGGGGTACACCTATACACGCATACAAGGGTACTGAGCATACAAGTATTTTACAAAAAGGTAAGACCTATACCACTGGATAGATCCTCTCAAACTAGGAATTTACAAATTTGATTCGCTCCAAACGGAGCTACGGATCAAGAGATATTAACGAGCGACGGTTAGCTAACTGTTGCTCACCAGAAAAAAAAAACAGCCCGCTCGGGAGAAAAAAACTGCACGGGCCGCATCTGCCTCGCGGCTGGGCCGCAAATGGGCCGAGAGTGCGCTGCGCGCGCCAGCAACAGTGCCTTGGCGGGCCGTTGCTGGGCCGCAGTTGGGCTGCACTGGTTCATGCTGGGCCGAAAGAAAACGACCGGATCGATCGATCCAGGGGCATCGACCTCCTGTGGCCGCCTTTTTCGTCCTCTTCATGCAGGAGAGCACGGGCTGCTCGGGTGCTCGCCGGCACCGGTAGCTGGGAGGGGCTGGGGCTCCAGTGATCGACGGCGGCGGACGGCCGCGGTTCACTGCGCCCAGGGAAGCTTCGGGCGGCAGGAGGAAGGGCAGGGGGCGGCGTCGCGAGCTTCGGCCGTGGTGGGGAAGCTGCTGGAGGTGGTCGTCGCCGACCACCGGCGCCGGGGATAGCTGGGCCGCCGGCCTAAGGCGGAGACGGGCTCGCCGGGGCCTACCGCGCCCGGGGATGGGTTCAGGCGGCAGGGGAGAGGTCGCGGGCGCGACGAACACGAGCAAGCCCGTACGGCCATGGCGGCCAAGTTGGCGGCGCCGACCGTCGGGGCGGCACAGAGACCGGACGACGGCGGAACGATGCGGGGGCGGCGTACCACGGCGGGGGAAGGAGCTAGGGCACGGGGAAGGTGCGGGGTGGCTCGGGAGCGAGCTCGGCAGGGCTACGGCCATGGCGGCCAATTTTTATTTTGGAGCTTCGGGTGGTGATGTTTCGATGAACGTGAGCTGGGGAAAGTGGCTATGAGCCCTGGGGGCTCTCTCTGTCGATCTACCCGATCAACCATGCCCAGGAGGGCCTCGGGTCCCTTTTTGTAGCCAGAGGGAGAGGAAGAGCAATGGGAGGAGGGGGAGACACGGGAGAAGCAAATGATCTCCCCTGCCTTGCTGTCGGTGGAAGAGATAAGAAGAGGAGCTGGACGAGCAGTGGCACACAGTGGAAGCACTGCTGCTGGAGGATTACTGCTAGGGATTAGTTTAGCAAGCTTAGGTCACGCTAACGCGTGCGTCTAGAGCGCGACACGAGCGGCATCGACGCGTTCCCGGTGACTCGGAGCACCAAAAGTAAAACGGTTTCGACCACTGGGTTCCTAAGGACAGGGCCAACTCAACAAAACAGGAAACACTCAGGGCTTGAACTTCCTCCGTGCAAGATTTTCGGAAAACCGAGGGAACGCCAGGTGTTCGATGAAATGACCTAGGTCTAGCACATCTCAGGAAAATCCCAAACAATTACCACTGAGCTTATTTGGTACTAGGAGAGTGTCTACGGAGTTTGAGCTCATTTGGTGTTGTGGAAAAGGGTTTTTTGCAAAAGCCCGCTAAGCCGCGTACCGGCATCGATTTTCGGCTTACAACGGAAGTAGGTCAAAATTTGCTCAAAAGGGTTTGGGTCCAACAGAAGAAGTGTAGGAAATACAAAAATATGTATCTCCCTAAATTATGAGAATTTTCCGAGACTCCTTAGTTGACTGAATAAAATTGGGATTGGACCCGACTTTTAACGGTTAACTCCGAAACGGGAAATATTGGATTGGAGTATGAAACATCCTTGGGCGGGTCTTCTAGAAATGGGTAGGGGAGTCCTCCGGAATTCCAAGAGAGAGCAAACTCTACGTTAAATCCCCTCGTAAGATTTTAGGAAACCCTTATTAAAACTAGAAAAAGTTTTCCGGCGTCCAAAAATAATTTAAAACTCGGTCTGAATTTTCGGGGTGTTACAAACCTTCCCTCCTTAAAAAGAATCTCGTCCCGAGATTCGGAGACTTATAATGATTCCTGGAGTCATAACAAGATATTTCTTGTACGGTTTTAATATACCCCTACATATTAAAACTTTTTCTTCGAGATGCTAGAGTTTAAAACACTTGGAGAGATCCACGCACATCAAGGTATTCTCAAAACTGGGCATTTTGCAAGCGTAGCATTACTATCAAACAAGGCACACCCAAATGAATGACATGGCAGGGGCTCACGGGATCAAACAAAAATAGGATCTACCACCATGGTATATAAATACAACCTATGGTTTTTGCTCAAACATTCACATGGCAGGGCACACATCAACAACGCAACCAAGGCAAAAGCAAGCAAGCATGTCTACAAACAAGCTAACATCCAACAAAACAGAGTTTGAACTTGGGTAAGCAGTTACCCACAATTTTACAAACAAAAGGATTGGGATATACTTTCACATCCTCTCATCTAGAGTTGTATTTTAGAAAAGCTATATACACACTTTCATGCATATATAGGTTTCGAAAAACTTATGGTTCCTTTTAGGAGAAGGATGTTTGTGCCACCCAAAATGGGCTCACAAGCACCTAGATTTGGAGGGGTAGGGCCACACCCCAAAATTTGTTTTTGCAAAGATTTTTCCCTATGGAATGCCATAGATATGAGGGAAGAACTTTTGGGGTATCTCCCTGCACTGAAGTAATTGTAGAGTTCTAGCTGGAGTAGAACTTGCATCATCAATTTCGGGAGTTGTCCATCCGTGTACAGTTCGTGTCTTGCAGCAAGATTAAATGGCAGGGATACAAGCGTGGGTAAAAGAATTTCTACTTGTAGCAAAACATCATTTTATGAAATATTTCTGCATTTTATGGCCCAAAACAAAACGGCTGCAGCAGTATGGCATAATCATTTCAACCATACCGTATAGGCAAGCACCGGCAAACATAGACAGAAAACACTCTACAAAAATCCTTCTGTGTTCCAGCGAGAAAGAACACTCAACAAGCATTTTAAGGCTTGGGAGGGAGTTGCTCGTGGAGGGCTCGGGCCCTTTCTTTAACATGCGGTTTCACAAGGTTCATATTGGGTGAGGAACCTTGCGGTGGAGCATGTAGGAGTTTGTTTTTCAAACCTATACACGAGCCAACATTAAGTGAGCGGGATACCGTGGTCACAGTATGTCCTTAAATACTTCCACTTAATAGTTAAACTTGTGCAACACACACAAAGTAATTTGCATACTACTAAATAATCCCATTCAAAGTTTGCATTGATTCACAGGTGGGCATATGCGTCTGGGTTCACATGTACGGTCCCTGTTTTAAGTGATCTGTCGTTTCTTCAAAACCTTTAACTAAAGAAAGGCATGATATTCCATCATGTGTCAACCAAGTGGCTAACCAGAGGATAAGAATACCAAGTTTTATTTCGGGCTGATTCGACATCAACCGGAAACAGACAACAAACTTGCATTACAACCAACATAAGAAACAAACAACAAAACAACCAAACCACCTCACTGCTTCTCACCTACCAACATACAAGCGTCACTCAGGCTAACCAAACAGGGGCTCTATTCCGCTTGACGGCCTCTGGTGGTCGGTGAAGCGGGGCCAAGACGAAGAGTGGTGTCCACATCTGCATCTTCCGGTGGGTGGGGAACCATCGGCCTGCCTTCAAGGATTTCACCTTGCTCTTGGGGTTGCGGCGGAGCTCGGGCTAGGGCTTGTGCCACAGACACATTCAGACTGCGTTCCAGCAATTCATCGGGGACTGGGGCTCCGGTACCTCGAGCTTGCCCATGGTTGAGGGTAGGTGGGTTCCTTGCTCGACACAGTTGCGAGTGAGCGTGACCAAGGCCGCGCCTTGTGGTTGCGAGTTCCTCTATCAGAGAATTGCTGAACCTTGTCATTGCAGCTGCGTAGGTGACCAGGGTGATGACGGCAGGGTCGGCTTCGCCTTCGATGGAGGTTTGGATGGCCTCCGCGCCAGGTTGGGGTCGGGCTGGGAGAAAGTGGAAAGCTCGACTTTTCGCCATTGCGGGTTCTGAGTACCGTAGGCGGACGAGACCTTCATAGGCTGCTATCTGGATGGCTTGAGCAAGAGTGGGCATGCTCCTACCTGGGATCAGGTAAGTCATGCTTGTGCCCAACGGACACGAGTCGATATGCACGTTTGCTCGAAATTCACTCCCGTCTAGCGAGAGTGAGTTCTTGAACACCACATACCGAGGGAGATCAGGCCTGCCAAGAGTATCAGAGACGGCCTTCCGAAGAATCACTGGGAATCCGCCATACTCAGCGGCGGTGGTTTCCAGGATGACCTTGGGGTTTGCCATCGGATTCTTATGGCTATGGGTGTAGGATGAGGTGAGAATGCGGGATTCCTTTGCGGGATCCTGCTTCAAGAGAGTTGGGCTGCTAAGGATAGCAGGCGAGGGTGGGGATAACGGCAGCTAGGACTGGGGTCTCATACTAATGGGTAGTGTCGATTCCTTCTCATGGAAGAAATCGGCGAGCCTCACTCGGGGATTGGGACAAGTCCTACTGCACCATACTGTTGACCAACAATAGCCATGCCGGTTAGGCGGAGATGGGTCAAATCCATCGGGCTCCTTGTCGAGCAAAAGTAAGGCTGGGTTTTCCATGCTAGGGTAGTCTACAGCCAGCCTGGTGCTCTGATACCATGCTCTGTGGCACCCCCTTCTGGCACAGCTTGTCAGAAGGGCGGTCGCCCGTGCGCCAGCCCAGGATATCTGGCCGCACGTTACGACAATGCAACATAGCATAAATCATTACACAATCAGGCACAAAGTGCTACAAAAGGTTTACAAGGCCATCGAGGCATTACAAAATATCTAGCCAAGCATGGCCCAACTCAGAGTTTTAACTGGCAGCGGAAGACATAAATGAGGCAACGGCTTGGAGCGGCTCCACTCCACAGGTATCTGGCTGGGCTACTGATCCTAGCACGCTTCTGCTCCTTATCCTTGCTAAGGTGGAAGTTGAGTCCTCGCCAAAATCTGGCCACAATCACAAGGCCCGTGAGTACATTTGTATGCACTCAGCAAGAATCGCCCCTTGCTACAAACAATCCAACAATCATGCAGCAAGATATATATTGGAAATAAAATCCTACAACATGGCAAGGTCTACTCTAGATACACGACATGAAAGTAGCATGGCATTGACAACCAAACATGTCGTAAGCAAGCAACGGGGGTATCACCAGTACAGAGTCCAAGCCAGGTGGGGTTGGATCGTGCACCGGCAATCATACAAAGGGCTTACCTGTGACGAGAAAACGGGTGTACCAAGTGGGTACCAAATAATACACAACAGCACCTGTGATCACTGCTAGGCCCACTGGCCTCATCATTTCACTCTGGGCACGCACGGTTGATGTGGGCTCTGGCCTAACTATAGGCTCCCCAACGCATCACACCGTCATCCCTAAATCTGGTTCACAATCACATCTCAAGTAGCATTCCCTGCATCAACTTATTGTTCATTTAGTGAAATCAGGTTGTTCATCTTTCTTTCAAACAGAACTTATGTTTAACCTCCTGACTCGACAAAGACAATAGTGTGACCGACACTGAACTGTTGTTCCATAACCTTGGAACGAGGCTAGACATCCAGATTTGACACTCTCGAGAGGTTGCAATACTTCACTCATCTAAGTGGATCATTAACAACCGGTACTTTAGGATCACATCCATAAGACGGTCTGATACACTCACTCAACCGTTCACGCCATCAAGACACTCCCTATATAGCCACCGACATAACTATATGCCTTATGCAGAAGTGAATCCGGCACGTCCCCAACCCATGAGCGACGCCTAGCTCCGGAACCTTCGCAAGACTAGCCCCGACCAACTATGGTAACCGACTAGACTTGCCAAAAAAGGTGGCATCAAAGGAGGCTCAATAGGATTACGTAGGTCAAGGCCCGCCCATATGAGCGACAGTGGTAGTGCTTTCGATGTTCAGATTAGTGGCACTATGGACTGACCCTATCGAAGTTTGGAGGGGTGTTTCATTTAATCAAGTTTCATCATAACAAGTCCAAACAACAGAGGGTTAGTCCAACACAACAATCACAATATCATAATAATATACATCATCAAACATCAAGACATTAGCAACATAATATCTCAAGCAATAGTAGTATCCATGTCCAAACTTAGCAAAATAAAATGGCGTCAACCGGATGACTACGGCGGCGATCCCGCCGACCAGCGCCTTCTCGTTTGACAAGGTAAAAGAAACGTCAACCGGAAGGCTACGGCGGCGATTCCACCGACCAGCGCCTTCTCGTTCGACAAGGTAAACGAAACATCAACTGGAAGACTACGGCGGCGATTCCGCCGACCAGCGCCTTCTCGTTCGACGAAAATAAAAGAAATGCCAACCGGATGACTGTGGCAGCGATTCCGCTGGCAAGCGCCTTCACAGATCAACTTACAAAGTTAGCACAGTTTATTGGCGTCGATCGGGTGACTGTGGCAGAGATACCTCCGACCAGCGCCATCACAGATCAACTACCAAAGTTGGTAGGGCATGTAGTCTCCAAAATGAATCGAAAAGCACTCATAAGAAAGAAAGCATCCATTCCACTCAAGGATTAACCTGACGTGGTGTCAGCAATCTTGGCAAAAAGAACCAAATGGAAAGCAAATGTCCCAAGCGTCGCAGTCCAGGTGGGCTTACGCCAACCACGTTTGACGGAGGGATAAGAAGCAAATAACTCTTTTGGCAAATGCCCCCAACTCCGAGGATCATAAGACAACATTCGTCCGCTCCTCACCTCGGCGATGGAGAAGAAGCAAACACTCATAAGAACGCATGTTTTACAGTTGTTTAGTTAGAGGGTTCGACACAGCCACGCAAGTGCGGGGCGCACAAATAATTCACACGTCATTCTAATGCACACAAGGATGATGAATAAAACATGGCAGGGGCAATATTCGAAGTAACATATTGAACATAACAATAGCAGACCGACATATATAACGAACGCAGACAATTATAAACACTCGGCACGGCAAAGAGCAAATAACAAACAACATTGCGGGACGGCTCATAGCAAGGGGTTAGCTTGCCTCCGACCTATACACGCATACAAGGGTACTGAGCATACAAGTATTTTACAAAAAGGTAAGACCTGTACCACTGGACAGATCCTCTCAAACTAGGAATTTACAAATTTGATTCGCTCCAAACGGAGCTACGGATCAAGAGATATTAACGAGCGACGGTTAGCTAACTGCTGCTCAACAGAAAAAAACAGCCCGCTCGGGAGAAAAAAAACTGCACGGGCCGCATCTGCCTCGCGGCTGGGCCGCAAATGGGCCGAGAGTGCGTTGCGCGCTGCGCGCGCCAGCACCAGTGCCTTGGCGGGCCGTTGCTGGGCCGCAGTTGGGCTGCACTGGTTCGTGCTGGGCCGAAAGAAAACGACCGGATCGATCGATCCAGGGGCGTTGACCTCCTGTGGCCGCCTTGTTCGTCCTCTTCGTGCAGGAGAGCACGGGCTGCTCGGGTGCTCGCCGGCACCGGCAGCTGGGAGGGGCTGGGGCTCCAGTGATCGACGGCGGCGGACGGCCGCGGTTCACTGCGCCCAGGGAAGCTTCGGGCGGCAGGGGAAGGGCAGGGGGCGGCGTCGCGAGCTTCGGCCGTGGTGGGGAAGCTGCTGGAGGTGGTTGTCGCCGACCACCGGCGCCGGGGACAGCTGGGCCGCCGGCCTAAGGCGGAGACGGGCTCGCCGGGGCCTACCGCGCCCGTGGATGGGTTCAGGCGGCAGGGGAGAGGTCGCGGGCGCGACGAACACGAGCAAGCCCGTACGGCCATGGCGGCCAAGTTGGCGGCGCCCACCGTCAGGGCGGCACGGAGACCGGACGACGGCGGAACGATGCGGGGGCGGCGTACCGCGGCGGGGGAAGGAGCTAGGGCACGGGGAAGGTGCGGGGTGGCTCGGGAGCGAGCTCGGCAGGGCTACGGCCATGGCGGCCAATTTTTATTTTGGAGCTTCGGGTGGTGATGTTTCGATGAACGTGAGCTGGGGAAAGTGGCTATGAGCCCTGGGGCTCTCTCTGTCGATCTACCCGATCAACCATGCCCAGGAGGGCCTCGGGTCCCTTTTTGTAGCCAGAGGGAGAGGAAGAGCAATGGGAGGAGGGGGAGACACGGAGAAGCAAATGATCTCCCCTGCCTTGCTATCGGTGGAAGAGATAAGAAGAGGAGCTGGACGAGCAGTGGCACACAGTGGAAGCACTGCTGCTGGAGGATTACTGCTAGGGATTAGTTTAGCAAGCTTAGGTCACGCTAACGCGTGCGTCTAGAGCGCGACACGAGCGGCATCGACGCGTTCCCGGTGACTCGGAGCACCAAAAGTAAAATGGTTTCAACCACTGGGTTCCTAAGGACAGGGACAACTCAACAAAACAGGAAACACTCAGGGCTTGAACTTCCTCCGTGCAAGATTTTCGGAAAACAGAGGGAACGCCTGGTGTTCGATGAAATGACCTAGGTCTAGCACATCTCAGGAAAATCTCAAACAATTACCACTGAGCTTATTTGGTACTAGGAGAGTGTCTACGGAGTTTGAGCTCATTTGGTGTTGTGGAAAAGGGTTTTTTGCAAAAGTCCGCTAAGCCGCATACCGGCATCGATTTTCGGCTTACAACGGAAGTAGGTCAAAATTTGCTCAAAAGGGTTTGGGTCCAACAGAAGAAGTGTAGGAAATACAAAAATATGTATCTCCCTAAATTATGAGAATTTTCCGAGACTCCTAAGTTGACTGAATAAAATTGGGATTGGACCCGACTTTTAACGGTTAACTCCGAAACGGGAAATATTGGATTGGAGTATGAAACATCCTTGGGCGGGTCTTCTAGAAATGGGTAGGGGAGTCCTCCGGAATTCCAAGAGAGAGCAAACTCTATGTTAAATCCCCTCGTAAGATTTTAGGAAACCCTTATTAAAACTAGAAAAAGTTTTCCGGCGTCCAAAATAATTTAAAACTCGGTCTGAATTTTCGGGGTGTTACAGCGAGCTGGCGGAGGCTGGGAAGCGGCGCCGGAGCAGCTCGAACACGAGGAGAGGCAGGGGAAGGTCCAGCCCAACAGGGCCGAGACCACACGCACACACACAACACCACACGCACCCACGCAAGAGGAGGCTCCCCGCAGCCACCGTCAGCCGCCACGTCGACGGCGTCCTCCGGCGATGGCGGGAGAGGAGGGAGGTGCTTGGGACGGGCTAGGGTTCGGCGCCGCCCGAGTCGCCCTGGCGAGAGCAACGCGGGGGCTGAGTCACTTCGTGAGAAGCATTTCTCGAAGCTGGGAATCGCACGGATGGTGATCAAGGAGCTTCCCGTGCCGCTGAAGCTCAAGTGTGCTTTTCAATCTTGTGGGCCTTCAGAGTCTCCTGCCGTTGATGTCAAAGAACTGCTGCACGCCGGCAGAGTTCCTGCAGGCGAGAAGGAAATGCGGGTTGTGCTGTGGGAATCCGTGTGCCCACCGAATTATCGGTATACGCTTGTTTGTGAAAACGTAGGGAAGCATCCTCGCGGTGCAAGTGCAACCCAAAGGAGGAGGTAACTTTGTTTCTGTTATATCGGTTGATGAAGACATAAAAAACATGTTACTACCAAAGTCTACATACGAAAAGACACCAATGACGATGTCACCAACTGCAAAGCTGAATTGGCAAATGAAAAAACGTTCACCCAAACCATAGGATTGATTAATAATCTGTTTTCACCTTTGGTTTCACATCGACAGCGATTTCAAAACTATAACTCACATGGTTACATTTCGACGAACGTTCTTCAGTCTTTCGATTACCACGGCAATAACACATAAGTTGTACACCTATTTCCTTAAAAAATACCACATGACAACTTTAGTAATAATATGGTAACATGTTTATAAATCATCCAGTGGTAATTGTTATAATATATGGTGGCAAGTTTTCAAATCATCGGGTGGCATAAAAAAATCCGTCGAAGAATATCGACATGGATATAGGTTTGAATATCTTAATTCAGATTTATGGTTTGAAGACAAAATATCTTGATGTTTCAGTTTTCGAAGATTATGCTTATTAGTAGTGTGTGCATACACTCCACACTTTCTCTGCATGCTGCATCGCTGCAAGGTTCAAGCGCATACAATTGTGTATTATTAGCATCAAGCACCTAGTGTTAAGTTGACCACGATTTAGTGAATGAAAAATATACTTGCCGAATGCACCCACCAATGCCTTGCCATGCATGTGGCAATTTCTAATTTGATATTTCCCCTATAGAGTGGAAGTGTATATATCATGTTGATGGCATCAACATAATTGCTCCTATGGGTATGATTAAATCATGCGAAGCGTCTCATGCAACCCTACATGGAGGTTTATCAAGGTAGATCTAGGTCAACCAAAATCCATAACCCTAGTCAAGGTCAACAAGTGAATGGAGAGCAAAAAATAAAAAAATAGAGAGTCAAGAAAAGGCCCATGAAGAAAGAAGACTATGAGGGTGGAGGGATGAGAAGGTTTGGTCCATCATGTACTATGGACTATCTCTCTCCCCCATGTCAGTTCAGATGGACCTTGTGGACCACTTATAATACCCCTCACATCTCATCCCCTGAGGGTAGCTTTGGTCTTTTGTCAAGTAATGCTAGCCGATAAAAACCCTTCTATGGGAATATGTACAACGTTCACTCTTACTTGGTTGCATTCAAGGGGAGAGCACTAGAGCTTCAGGCCTTTGTTTGGCGAGCTCAAGGTCGATTCAGAGGATCCTAGTCTGATTCAGATCAATGTCGACGAAACAATTTCTTAAAGTAGATGACCTTGTACATAATTTCGTCATGTATGCCCCTACTTATATTGTGTTGTATCCATCAAAGAAGAGATACCCATACTCGCTAGTTGTTCCATGACAGAAATAGTGGCACCGACTGTGGGGAACGCATCCCCCCATTTAAAGTCGACACAGCTATATGGTCCACCAAAGTAAGCACCATATGAGCCGAGCTTCACTCATCAAATAAGAACATATTTAACCGAGCAAAAAGAGAGGTGTCCCGTTGGACGCTAATGAGGGTGATAGCTCCAAAGTAAAACACACCAAAAGCGAGATCATGGGTCTTGACCTGTTAATTCCTTCACAGCCCCGCTAGCGAAGTTTTTCGAAGTAATAAATCTCATCAATGCTTATCGTCACCAAGAAATGCACATCAAAATCTCCTCGCTTAGCCTAGCATGCTGCTAGAAATGAGCACCCAATTAGGACATTTTTCCCGCATATAGCAAAAATGTTGAGTTTGCTTCAATGCAACTTTTTATTGAGCCTATTTGTGCATTGAAAAATGGACTGGGACACGCATCATACCACCACCTCAACTCTGAATTCCATTTCCCCACAAGATGTAACAACAATGCATCCATTCAACCAACCTTTGGTAGATAATATGGTGCCAAGGGAAATCTGACCTAGGGGTATGACATCTTTCATGTTGGACGCTTCCCAGTCCCCCAATAATTGAGAGATCTCAATGGTTTCCTCCTTCTTTAAGGTCCTCACTTCACCATTCCACTACCACCCGGTAACAGCTCAAGCGTGCTCTCTTCCTCCGGAGAGGCCCGACGTCAATGAGCTGCATCAAGAACATGTCCTCAACTCTAAATGCCATTTTTCCACAAGATCTAACAATTACGCATCCATTCAACCAACCTTTGGTGGATAGTATGGAACCAAGGGGAACCATACCTAGGGGATGACACCTTTCATGTCAGACGCTTCCCCAGTCTCCCAATAAGTGAGAGATCTCAACGGGTTTCTCCTTCTTTGGGTCCTCATTTATCCATTCCACTACCACCTAGTAATGGTGAAGCACGCTCTCTTCCTCCGGAGAGGCCCAACGTCAATGAGTTGCATCAAGAAGAGGCAAACTCGCGAGGTACAAGGAACAATCTCGCGAGAAGCACCCCTTAGGGAGGTCACATCCCGATCATCATGGTGAGGATTCACTTGACCCCCTCTCCCCTATATAAAGATAGGTACCCCTCCTCAGATGCACCAGTTGGCTTTGAAGGGCTAACTCTACAACATCTCTCTCTCTCAAATGGTTGATCTTTACCATACGTTGGAAGGCTAACGTACTCCATCTTATCTCACGTTGGACGATCGAGCGCTTCTGAACTAGAGAGGACAAACACATGGATATCGACAGCCGGATCGTACTTTCGATCTAAGGACGAAGGGAACAATCCTTACAGCTGGGAGAGATACGCCTAGCAGCGAGAATATGTATCAACTCGCTAAACCGATATCTACTTACAATACACGGTGTTGATAAAGAACCTTCGCTTGTACCTTCATAGATATATCTTGGGTTTAATCGTGTAGGATGATATTTTTTCTTCCATACACACATCCTAAGATGAGGGCTCTTACGCGGCGGCTGCCCCTCTCCTTATATAGTGAAGAGGATGGAAATTGGGTTTATCAATACATGTTACCCCTTAGTGTGGTCACCATGTCAAGATAGACACTACTTCTAATCCATGAATGCATAGATTTTAAACATTAGAAGATTGATATTAAGCTCCCTCATTAACTTGAAAAATGTTCTCTCGTCAAGAGGTTTGATAAAGCTATCGGAAGTTGTTTTTATCCATACGAACATGTTTGAGTAGAACGTATGTTCCCTTTTCCACATGGTCATGAAGGAAATGAGGAGAGTGTCAATGTGTGTGGTAAGGGGTTGAGGGATATTTTGATGGCACTCTCGTTGTCGCATAGGAGCGGAATGTGGTTCTTGACAAAGCCGAAGTTCTTGAGTGTTTGTCTCATAAAAAATAGTTGAGCACAACAAGAACCGGTGGAGATATATTCAACCATGACTGTGGATAAAGATGGAATTTTGCTTCTTGGAAGACTAACTCGCGATTGAGCGTGCGAGAAATTGGCAAGTGCTAGAATTGTTTTTCTACGGAACTTGCAATTGGCCTAGTTGGAATCTGAATAGCCAATAAGATCAAAAGAAGCTCCTTTCAGATACAAAAGCCCAAAGTTGGGAGTGAAGACCAAATGTCTCAAGATTCTTTTAATGACCGTGAGGTGGAACTGTTTTGGAGATGATTGAAATCTCACACAAAAGCACACACTAAGCACTATGTCCAGACTACATGCACAAAGATACAACATAGAACCAATCGATAAACCTTTTTTTTCACGGAATACCTTCATGGTTGAGGTTAAGGTGCCTATTTGTAGGCATTGGTGTACCAATTCCTTTGCCTTGCTCGTCCCAAACTTCTTGACCACATCCTTATTATACTTTGCTTGGGATATGAACTATAGTACTCATTTGTAAGACTATATCCGACTATTTAAAAGATTGAATATAATCCATGCAAATGAGTGGGGAAACAGTCGTGTGCGAAGTCACGAACACCGGAGGTCGAGAGACCCCCTTTTAGAGATTCGGCGAGGGACGCAAGGAGGATCTAGGTGAGCAAGTAGAAGATGCAGGAAGTAGAGCACACGAGCAGTTTACCCAGGTTCAGGCCGCTTGGAAGCGTAACACCCTACTCCTGCTTGTCTGAATATATGGTGGTGATATGCGTATCTGGGCTACAAGTGAACGTTCCTGGGTACTCTCTCGCTAGGACTAGGATGATCCTCTCCTGATCTGATCTACCTAGCTAGCTTGCTTTCCAAGATGATCCCTCCTCTCAGGACCTGGTTCTCCTTTTATCTTAAGGGGATACCATAGTGGTTTGACCTTCCTACCCCTAGTGATGGGCTTGATTTACCAAAAAGGTGCCCCTTCACTGCCACCGTTGGGCCAGAACATGCCAAGCGATGGTCGTACTTGCCCAGCTCCACTTTGCAGACTTGCACATGGTTTGTCTCCTTCGCTGCTCCTTGATACGTCCGTCCTAGGCATCGCTCGAGGCCCTTCCCGGGGGGATGTTCCTAGGGCTTCTCGAAGTCCACATATCGAAGAGATGATCTTTTGCGGTCCACGCGGGAGACTTCACGGGAACCCCCTGTTCCTGGGATGCGTCAGTAGCCCCCCGGGTACTATCTCGACCATAAGAGCACCAGAGGTCGAGACGGTGCCCCCAGAAAACAGCGTGGCCGCAGGAGTGTCGTTGCCGGGGCGCCTCCACGTTCACGGGTTCCTTGAGGAATCATTAATTTAGGCGGTTTCCCCATCACTCAAATGGAGTGGCTTTCTTTCGGGCCCCGCGCGCAGGCAACCCTTTATGGTGGGAGGTGGGCCTTTCGTTGCCTGGATACCTTCGCCAGTTTACCCCTGGAACCGCGTCTAGATCTAGCGTTCTCCGGGAGTTTCCGTCTTCTTCCTTCCTTCAGACGCTCGACTTCCTCACCTGAGATCTCAGAGCTTTCGACATTCTTCTTCCAATTTTCCTTCGTCATAGCCATGGCGCCTAAGCGAGTGAGGGTTCAAGAGCAGCCAGAAGCGAAGCCCTCATGGAAAGCGAGGATGGCTGCGCGGAACAAGGTTGACGCGCTCTTCGACAGTAAGTTTCACACCGAGGAACATCTACTCAAGATCCGAGCGGTTGTGGTTGACGACCACTGCAACTCAGGCCCCACGCTGGTCAAAGCTCTAGCACTTGGTTCTCCGGGTGAGAATTATATCCCCATCATCTGATTTTTCTTGGCCATGGGCCTCATTCCTCCATTCTCCGCTTTCTTCCATGCAGTCTTAGATACATACGGTTTGAACCTTCTGCAACTGAACCCCACTGTCGTCCTCTCACTAGCTATCTTTGCACATCTTTGCGAATGTTTCGTAGGCATAGTTCCCTCGGTGGCACTGTTCCGCCATTTCTATGCTCCTCGCCTAGTCCCAAAAGAGCCGATCTCAGCGAGTGTCACGCTTCAACTCAGAGATGGCATGGCAGAGGAGTACATCAATATGGATACAGGTGGCAAATGGGATAACTTGAGGAAGGACTGGTGTTTTGTCCAAGTTGAATCATCTTCTAATCCCCATTACGCCACACCTACCTCCAGAGCTTCGCACATTGCTAACTCGAACGAGTTCAGCCCCCGGGATGAGGAGTTCGCCGAGGCGTTCAAGCGTATTAGGGAGCTTAAGCACCGAAAGCTAACTGGTCTGATGGTGGCTGCTCACTTCCTTCAGCACCGCTTGGCCCCTTACAAGAGAGAACCAAGTTTGTTTGGGATTACACCGGGGAGGGTTCAGACAGGGTACGCCTTCAAAGTGCAGATATGCCTCCATCGGAGGTGGCCAGGTGGATTAAGAAGTTCTTTCATTCCAATAAGACCGGAGCTCTCCCAACTAACGTGGTGCCTCTGTACCGTCGGAAAAATAAAGCCAAGCTTCTTCAGTCTGTGCCAGTCCGCGGACCCACAGGAATCCTAGGAACAGAAGACCAAGAACCCATCTCGCGAACTGAGGAAGTTCATCCAGAAGAGGCAGTTCAACCTATTCGTCGCCAGAGGTCAAAGAGAGTGGTCGTTCAGTCTGACCAAGGGGAACCCGACAGAGAGGTTGCAGGCTCGAGTTCCGGCCACGCCTCTCCCTCTGAATCCCGGGAAGCGGATGATAATTCTGTGCCGCCTTCTTCGAGCGAGGTCCCCATTTCTGGACTTCATATTGAAGCCAAGAAGCGCAGGAGGTACTTGTCTTCTCATGATTTTCCTTCAACAGGCGCGGTGTTTCTTCCCGGGACCAAACTTCTGGAGCTTATATCTTATGTTTCTTCGAAGGGCCCCAAGAGAAGCAACCCGTGGGAGGCCCATGAAGGTATTGAAGGTGGTGATAGGGCGTAACTAGCCCACAGTGTAGTTTCCCAATCTTTCACGGTACAAGCAGCAATACCTTTTCTGATTTCTGTAAAATTCAGTAGCAGCAAGTTGGCTTACGTGGATCACAAGCATCAGCAAAAGCTAGCAGATTAGTTTGCGGAAGATACAAACCAATCTCAACAACATGCGCACCCGGCCGGCCGGAAGTACGTGGACGATCCTTGAAGAATCACGTAGCAACTGGAGCAGATCGTCTCCAATCCTCACGCACAGCAACAAATCCCTTGATGGAATTCTCAACCGAAACACACAGAACTTGGCCGCCAAACCATGGCAATTTTCTGGTACTTTTACTGACGAATAAACTTGTCTGCCCTAATACTAGAACATAGAGGAATATAAAGATCCAAGGGACCGACGCACAAGTACTCTAGTCGGACACGTAGAAAGAAAAGGCACAAACGCCTGATAGAAAACCAACATGGTCTTTGACTCCTAAATACGCTACTAGCAAAAGGAAATAACATTCTAATTGAATCGATCCAACCTGCTTTGCTCCATTGTTTGCATGGCGTCCTAAACGTAGACCTCACTTCATCTGCTGGGGTGATCTGAATTGGAATTAAACCAATCATCACTTGAGTTTTGGCTAGCACGTGTATCTTCCGACGATTAGCTGGTATTGTGTACTTTGGCGTCTCTTTAGATGAAATCATCTGTCTACTAATAGGAACAACAAGTGGTGCCATATCATCCTCCCTCCCTTGAAGGGAAACCGTCCTCGGTTTCGACCTACACCTTGCAGACTTTTTCTTGAACACCTCAACGGTACACTTAATATCTTTTGCATCTTTGGGAAGAAGAGCATAGAACTCACCCTTATGCATGAACGTGTACCTGTTCGTGCGTCCATGGTGAAGTGCGTTGACATCGTGTTGCCACGGACGTCCCAATAAGAGATGACAAACATGTAACGGTAGAACGTCGCACTCCACTTTATCAACATATCCATCCACAGAAAAAGGAACTTTCACTCGATGTGTGACCTTCAACTTGCCCACACCATTGATCCACTGCATATAATACGGCTTCGGGTGCTCCCATGAGGCAATGAAAGTGACTCTACCACATCCTTACTAATCATATTGCTTGCGCTGCCACCATCCACAATCAGTTTGCACACTTCCCCTTTGATGGCACATGCAGTTTGAAAAATGCTACGTCGTTGTCCCGGTTCAACAATGACCTTGTCATCGCGCTCAACCTTATGCGCCATTAAACTCGGCACATTAAGTTCAGGCCAACAATCCACTACATTACTAGCATCCTTATCAGTAGCATCTTCTAATGGAGGCATCTCATCTTCAGATACTGAAATATATGCATTATCAACAAGCAAAATCTTCTTCTGATTCGGACACTCACGCATCATGTGACCTCGTCCCCACACTTATGACATATAATATGGCTATGATGAGATGTGCTTGATGCAGTTTGAGAGACCTCCTTAGGTGAAGTAGCCATCTTGGTATGTTCAACACTTGCCGGCTTGTACGAAACAGCCGGTTTAGCACTAAACGCACCATCAACATGAGAAACAGCACGCCGTCCACTGCTATAACTTGTATGAATACCTGCAGATTGCTTCTCATGACACCACCGTTTAGCACGTTCAGCTTGATGAATCAACTCATGAATATCATTGTATTGCATCAAATCAACACGGTCACAAATATATTCATTCAGCCCCTCAAATAGCCGTACCATGGCTGCCTCCACAGACTCACGTACCGCTGTTTGTATCATCAATGTTTGCATCTCCTTATAGTATTCATCAACAGTTTTTGTGCCTTGCACAAGACGACGCAGTTTACTATGGAGTTGACGAGTGTAACTAGCGGGCACAAATCTGTCTCTCATAACACGCTTCATTTCAACCCATGTTGCAGCGCGCTCCTCGCTACGGTTCAGATTATCCCACCAAACAAGAGCATATTCAGTAAATTCCGAGGACGCAATACGAACCTTCTTTTCTTCAGAATAATTGTGGTTGTCAAAAATCTGATTGACACGCATCACCCACTCTAAATATTTCTTCGGATCAGAACGCCCCGAGAATTCCGGTACGGTGATCTTTATGCGTCCGATACCATCATCCTCTCGAGCAGCTTCACCACCTGGGTTGCGCCGCGGAGCAACATCATGGCGACCCTCAAGACCTCATCGTGGCCGGGGCTGCTGGTCTGCACGAGCATCGGACAAATCAGAAACATCATCATCCGAGTGTCCTTGGCTGCGCGCCGGTGACCGGGACTGTCGGCGTGATGCATCCCTTGCCTCGAGACGCTGAACACTCGCGGTCAACCGATTAAGGCTCTCGTTAACCACTCGTAAACTGTCATCCCGCTGGCGATCACTTGTGGTCAAACGCTCATTAAGCCTATCCTTGACGCCCGCAATATTTGTAGACAAATCCTCAACTTTCGCACGAAGCTTTTTATTGGCGCCTTTGATTGACATCAGGTGGATACGCAGATCTTCAGTGATTTCTTGACCCAAAGGAATCTCCTCTCCATCAATATCAGAATCCTCATGGTGCGACATCTTGACAAAGAAATAAGATCAAACCATAAATTGCCGAGTGAAAAAAAAAATTCTGCACCGTGAACAACCTTGCTCTGAATACCAAGATGATAGGGCGTAACTAGCCCGCAGTGTAGTTTCCCAATCTTTCACGGTACAAGCAGCAATACCTTTTCTGATTTCTGTAAAATCCAGTAGCCGCAGCTAGTATCTGCAGGAGTGCAGACTAATACCAATCCCTCGTAATCTACCTCAGCAGCAAGTAGTAGCAGCAAGTTGGCTTACGTCGGATCACAAGCATCAGCAAAAGCTAGCAGATTAGTTTGCGGAAGATACAAACCAATCTCAACAACACGCGCACCCGGCCGGCCGGAAATACGTGGACGATCCTTGAAGAATCACGTAGCAACTGGAGCAGATCGTCTCCAATCCTCACACACAGCAACAAATCCCTTGATGGAATTCTCAACCGAAACACACAGAACTTGGCCGCCAAACCATGGCGATTTTCTGGTACTTCTACTCACGAATAAACTTGTCTGCCCTAATACTAGAACATAGAGGAATATAAAGGTCCAAGGGACCGACGCACAAGTACTCTAGTCGGACACGTAGAAAGAAAAGGCACAAACGCCTGATAGAAAACCAACATGGTCTTTGACTCCTAAATACGCTACTAGCAAAAGGAAATAACGTTCTGATACTAGGAAATAAATCAGCTAGCTAGCTCCTTTACTGCTCGTTTTTCTAATTGAATCGATGCAACCTGCTTTGCTCCATTGTTTGCATGGCGTCCTGAACGTAGACCTCACTTCATCTGCTGGGGTGATCTGAATTGGAATTAAACCAATCATCACTTGAGTTTTGGCTGGCACGTGTATCTTCCGACGATTAGCTAGTATTGTGTACTTTGGCGTCTCTTTAGATGAAATCATCTGTCTACTAACAGGAACAACAAGTGGTGCCATATCAGGTGGCCACCTCGGATAGTTCCGAAACCGAGGATGACTCGAATCTACTCAGGGGTGTCCATTCTGAATCCGAGGAAGAGTGGCCTGCCGTGATCAGAGCCTCGACTCATTCTACCCGGGAAGACTCCCCTTCGGCAGGTATATGCCCCAGCTTGTTTACAATCCCAGGAGCCTCGGTAACAACACGTAAGTGCTCGGGCTTACCAAAAGTCTCGCATTACCTTGATGCAGGTGTCAATCAAAGTTTCCAAGCTCCAGCGTCCTCAGCCCCCAGCTTGGCTGGTAAGGGTGCTCTTCCGACTTCAAGCATGGAGCAAGATCTCCGAGATGAGATTACTGCCCGAGAATCAGCAATCGTGTTCAAGGATAAAGAGATTGCTGATTTGAAAAAGGAGTTGCAGGAACTCAAAGCTTCCAAGACCAAGGCTGATGAGGACCGTGAAGCAGCTCTGTCCCGGGAACGACAAATCTCTTCTAGGGTGAATGTTCTGGACGAGGAGGTTACTGCCCTGCTGTCTGTGATCAATAATCTCGAGCCTCCGGAGAAGGACCAACGCTCGGACACTTCGACCAGCCCGAGCGAGTTCCACGAAGCCGCTGTCAAGATGGCGGATGAACTGGAGTGCCTGGGGATTCACCTTCCCCGTGAAGGTCTTAGTCTTGAAAGTTCATCATTGGGAGATTACGTTCAATTCTTCAGGACAGCGGCGAGCAAGCTTGGAACAGCTTTTGAGGAGGTCGACGCCAATCGTCAGCTGGAGGGCAAGACCTTGGTTCGAGATGTTGCAACAGAGATCCTGTCCGCGGTCCATCTCCTTGACCCGTACTTCTCCGTAAAAGATATCCTCAAAGATTACAGTGAGGAAGCCAAAGCTGCAAACAAGAAGAAGATATCCCCGGTAGTTGACCAGCTGGTGCACCAATTTGCGAGAGGGGAAGAAATCATCGACACTGATCCCCATTCGAGAACATCTAGCCGCCTTGCACACAACTTATAATTATTGTACCCCAGAATACCCATGAATAACGACTTTTTCCTTGTTGCCATCCTGCGACATGAATAGAGCATGTCCTTTCAATTAGAATAACATAGGTACCTGTTCATAAGATCAAAATACCCCATGATATCGATTAGTTAGCACCAAACTCAGTAAGCAACTTTACGGGGTAAAACCCAATGTCGGCGTTTCAAGTATGGGGGGACTGACCCTTTCCGCTTAACATTCGTGGCGGAACGGATCTAGACCCACCATAACATCTTTGGAGGGACGGACCCTTCCCACTTAACATATGTGGCGGAACGGATCCAGGCCCACCATAACATCTGTGGAGGGACGGACCCTTCCTACTTAACATATGTGGCGGAACGGATCCAGGCCCACCATAACATTTGTGGAGGGACGGACCCTTCCCACTTAACATATGTGGCAGAACGGATCCAGACCCACCATAACATCCGTGGAGGGATGGACCCTTCCCACTTAACGTATGTGGCGGAACGGATCCAGACCCACCATAGCATCTGTGGAGGGACGGACCCTTCCCACTTAACATATGTGGCGGAACGGATCCAGACCCACCATAACATGTACGGTTCACGGGAGCGACCCGGATACAGAGACTTTATTCCTCATCACCATTGATGGCATCGTGGTGCACCACACTTTTCCTGAAACACTTAAACAAACATGGTTACTAGGACCAAAGAACACGAAACAAGCTTCACCTGACCTAGACGAGGGCTATACCCTAACACTCGCAAGACTTGACACTCCACTTAAAGGACTTTAGAGACAAAAGACAAACCAAACCAACTCAACCTTTCCTGACTCGCCCTGACTTGTCTCGATACCTTCCTGAAACTGGTCCCCTGACGAGATACTTCACATACTGGATTCCCTGGGAAGAGGGTCCACCCTTGGAGGGTTCACTGGGTAGTAGCATTCTTCCTTCTCAATGCACCTGTCGGCCAACTGCCACAACTCTTCTTCGGTACCAACGGTGTGTGTGCTGAGCTTGATCCTCATCTTGCTGTTCCCGACATTGGCATGGAAAGAGGAGAGGACGGTCATGCTTCGGACGTTTGGAATTCGGTCAGCCACCGACTGGAAACGCTTGACGTACTCCCTCAGGCTTTCCCCCGGCCACTGAGCCAAACAGAATAGGTCACAGTAGGTGCACGGTCGCTCGGTTCCATCTTGAAATGCAGCCACAAACAGTTTCTTCATCTCGGCCCAAGATCCGACGGATCCTCGAGGGAGGTCTTCCATACAGGATTCGGCGGTTCCACTTAGTGCCAGCGGGAGATAGTTAGCCATCATGAGCTCATTACCTCCAATTAGGCTGATGGCGCGAGCAAACACTTTTAGGAAACCCTCCGGGTCAGAGTTCCCGTTATATGCCTTGGTCAAACCACGGCAGAGCTGGCCTGTCCTTACCGCCCTTCTTAGTCCTGGGACAAGAGCGAGGCTGTCAACATCCTCTTCAGAATCAGCGTCCTCCACTTCTACATCCATCTGGCTTCCACTTTTCCCGGGAAATGAAAAGCTGCTCTCCCCAGCTTCGAATCTTCCATCCCCTGCAACGTTCCTCACCCCACGCTGAACTACTCCCATCAGACAGTCCAGCTACTTTACCCAGACTTGGAAGCTTTGGGAGCTTTCGACGTCATCTGGTGGAGACTGGAGCAGTTTCCCGACTGCCATCAGAGCTTCGTGGGGTTGCTCACAGCTCGTCGAGTGGAAGCTCTTGAGGGTTCCCAGGTGATACTGGTCTTCACTTTCAACGAACGATTCTCCGCCATCGACTGACTGATCAGCGACATTCGGACCATAGGGGGGTGGAAGAAGTGCGAGTGCGTCCCCGAACTGGAACGGCTGACCCGTCTTGATGCTCTAAATGAAGCAGGTGATGAAGTCGTCGACTGGTTCTCCACCAAGTGGAGGTGGGCTTCCCGGGGACCGAGGAAGTCCTTCAACCTCCAGCACGGGCTTACACGGGCCTTGAGCTCCTTCCAGTTCCGATTCCCGGGCGCCGTGCACAGGGCAAACCCACTCTTCCTCCTCGAGTTCAGCCTGGGTGACCCTCTCGATTCGCGAGGGAGGAAAGTTCCGGAATCTGCCAACTCCCTCCGGCCCGTGAATCCGTCGGGCTTGCCCCTTGTCACGCGCATCATCACGGGAGCGCTTTGTTCCATGTCCTCGCTCGTGCGACATCATAGTTCCGCGAGCCCCTGTGCCGGGATCAGAGGTACATCCACCTCTGGGTAGGGAGACAAGGAAGCGAGGCCTCCCGAGACGGGGAAGACGATGGACGTCGACCAGGCGCCACTCGGGAGAGGTCGCACGGCGCCCCGTTCCCTCACCGGTGGGACAGCCGAAGAGGATGGATCTCTTGCACGGTGGCCTCGCCTCGACGCTGGACTCAGACGATCCACTCTCGGTCTTTCCGAAAGTCATGCTTGCTCTTGGACTCAGAGAAGACTGTCTCGCCAGATCTTTTGCGCTCCCTACCTGGCGCGCCAGATGTCGTGTGCGAAGTCACGAACATCGGAGGTCGAGAGACCCCTTTTAGAGATTCGGTGAGGGGCGCAAGGAGGATCTAGGCGAGCAAGTAGAAGATGCAGGAAGTAGAGCACACGAGCAGTTTACCCAGGTTCAGGCCGCTTGGAAGCGTAACACCCTACTCCTGCTTGTGTGAATATATGGTGGTGATATGCGTATCCGGGCTACAAGGGAACGTTCCCGGATACTCTCTCGCTAGGACTAGGATGATCCTCTCCTAATCTGATCTACCTAGCTAGCTTGCTTTCCAAGATGATCCCTCCTCTCAGGACCTGGTCCTCCTTTTATCTTAAGGGGATACCACAGTGGTCTGACCTTCCTACCCCTAGCGATGGGCTTGATTTACCAAAAAGGTGCCCCTTCACTGCCACCGTTGGGCCAGAACATGCCAAGCGATGGTCGTACTTGCCCAGCTCCACTTTGCAGACTTGCACATGGCTTGTCTCCTTCGCTACTCCTTGATACGTCCGTCCTAGGCATCGATTGAGTCCCTTCCCGGGGGGATGTTCCTAGGGCTTCTCGAAGTCCACATATCGAAGAGATGATCTTCTGCGGTTATAGATGTGATGGGTCCGGTCCGACCCAATGACCAGCTTGACCGGGCCTGCATTTTGTTACCACTAGGATAAGGTTCCGATCCACACAAAATTAGGTCCAACCTGCACCTAACCCTTTCGTACCTAGGGTCAACCCGGACCTCTCAACAGACGAACTGCAGCCTGCAGGGCACCGCCGCTGTACCTTCGCCGGCCGTCGGAACACCGTGAGTCCACGACGCTGGTGGATTCCCCTGACCCCTCACCCGGATGGCGCCGCGGTCGGGCTGCCGGCCTTCCCTACCTCCGAGAGGCCACCTTCCACGTGCAACCACCCCTGATCCGTGCTCCGCCTTGGTCAGCTCGCCCCGGATCGAGAGCTCCCTAGCGTCGTCACCAAGCAGCACCGACTCCTCGTAGGCCGCCCGCCGCCGCGCTCAGTTAGGGCTCTGGTCTGTGGTGCAGCTCCCAGGTCATCCTTGCCCCCGCCAAGGACCTCCACGGCGGCGTCCTGCCCTTCCAGGCCAAGATCAGGCCACCCACGCAGCAGCTATCCGCGCTCGAGGGCGCATACCAGGCGGCGCAGCCCGCGCCCCACATGATGATGCCCGGGCTCGGCCAGGCATCCGCCGCCGCCTACCAAGCCTTCGACATGGCCGCGCTCGTCGACGTGCAAGGTTCTGGTCTGTGGTGCCGGCTCCGACCGTTGGCTTGCCTCTCCCGCCGTCGATCAAGTGCTGCTGGCAGCGCTTCTTTTCTCTCTCCCGCTCTCTGTTTCTCTCCGCTCGTCGTCGAACAAGTTAGAGGGTCGAACCTTAGGATTATCCATTAACTTGGAACGGGAGGTGCGGGACAAACCTTAACCTTCTATTTGTGTCATAGGTTTAGTGGTCCAATATGAGGTCCGACCCGGACCAGACCTGACGCATCTTGATCTGCGGTCCACGCGGGGAGACTTCACGAAACCCCCTGTTCCCGGGATTGCGACAAAAACATAGACGATGTTGAAGCTAAGTGAGACCGCCGATGTGTATGGGTGTTGGCAGCAGATGCCGCATGTTGATGGACCATTGATTTAGGAGTGAGACCGTGAGAGTAAAAGGAAACCTTCTACGTACCGTACGTACTCCATGTCGTTCGATAATCGACGGCACTCATTTTCAGAAGAAAAAAAGACTCGTGTACGCGTATTTGCCGCGCGCGTTGACTAGTTCATCGAATCTGTTAGACTACCTATAGTGGGAGTAACATAGCTAGTAACTTCAATGCTACGTAGGCAAAAAAGGTGATGTGGCAAGTAATTAATTAGGAGAGAGGAGGTTGGAATAACGTAGCTAGTTACCGGAACATCGCATATACCAATGCAATGTGAGTCTACAACCTAATTAATGAAGATTTGCATGACACCACACTTATGTTACTACCCACTGTAGAGGTAGTCTTAATTTTGCCCGCACTCCGTACCCTTAATTACGTTCCCCAAGGAGAAAATACTCGAGACCCAACCGTTGCAGCATCCTCCCGTCTTCAAATCAAATCAAGAGCGCGCGCGGGTCGATCCATCCAAGTTAATAGCCGAAATTAAACCGCCTCGTCTCCTTCATCAACACGTAGTAGGACGTGGCTCGCCCACCTCCCCCACGAACCAGCGGAATTCAAAGCCTGGTCAAACCCGCGAGAGCGCGCCATTATCAGAGGGGAAGTTACACGGCCCCCCCACGAACGTCGTACGCAAAGCAGTTTCGCCCCTATAAAGCCACACGCCTGGAGTGCGCGCTTGCCGATCACACACAGCCACGCACCTACGCCATTGCAGGCCGGAGCAACGAGATAGAGAGAGAGCATTCCGGTCTATCACCCTTCGGCTTCCTCCTTCTTCCACTACACCGCCGATTCGAGATCGTCCGGCCGGGCATGGCGGCGCTGAAGATCGGTTCCTCCTCCAAGCTCGTGCTCCTCCTCCCCGCGCTGGCGTTCGTCCTCGCGATCCCCGTGCTCGCGTCGGCGTCGGCGCCTTCGCCGGGCCTCGTGTTCCACGTCGGCGGACCGCGCGGGTGGCGCGTCCCGGACGCCAACACCAGCTACGGCTGGTGGGCCATAAACAACCGCTTCCACGTCGGCGACGCGCTCTGTGAGTCCATCCACCGGCGCCGACCGACCTCGCCCGCCGTTTCTTGGATTGCGTTTCGATCGTAATGCTACTTACTAATTGGGTTTTCCTTTTTGATTGAACGCAGACTTCAAGTACGAGAACGACTCGGTGCTCCTCGTCGACCGGGAGGACTTCGACGCCTGCAACGCCACGGAACCCATCGCCAGGTCCGACGACGGCAGCACCACCGTTCCCCTCGACAGGCCGGGGTTCTTCTGCTTCATCAGCGGCCAGCCGGGCCACTGCGAGGTGGGCCAGAGGCTCATCGTGCGCGTCATGGTGCACCCGGCGGAGCCAGCGCCCGCACCTGGACCGGCCGCCTACGCGCCAGGGACGTCACAGCCGGGCCACGGCGGCTCGGGAACTGACGGCGGGCACGCTGGGTCGCCACCTGGCTCATCGTCGGCCAACGCTGCGGTTGCTGCCGTCGGCGTCGCTCTCGCCGCGGCACTTGCTGTGGTTCTCGTCTTGGTGCTTCAGTGATTAGTTCGTTGCATGTATACATGCATACTCCCCTGCCTGATATGTCAGGTCTTATTATTGCTTTTTAGACGATTCCTTTTCTATTAGAGTCATGCAGTACTAGTAGCGTTACGCGTTATGATTATGTCAGACATTTATGTAGTATCATTATAGTCTATATAATTCTATTGGTAATCTTATGTAATGACTAATGACAGTTATTGTATTATGTTCTTCGAATATGACTATTTGAGATTCTGTCTATTTCTCATAATGTTTTCGTACTGGTGTGATCCATCTTTCAATCTTGCATACGGTGAAGTGGGTGAAGTTTGTACATCGTGGAATTTACACGAACCAACTGTATAACATACAGTTAGGGCAGAGAGAAAAATATCATGAAATTTACATAAAAAATATACTTCACAGCAAGGTTTCGCACAATTTGAGTTGTCGAGTTGTAAATGGAACAGAGTAGTAGAACTATCATGTATTGTCCGCAGTTCCGTAGCGTGGATAGAATGTATTGCATCAGATAAAATCCCGGCAGAGAAAAATGACAATCAGCCAGTGGCATCTCAAACATGTGAAATCTCATACGGATTGGGAAATGGCAAGGGAAAATTCTATGTACACGTTGTGCGGCTATGTTTCAGCATGGTACAGTATATACAGCCATGACGAAAGAGTATCTAATCTACCAAGGCTCGGAGTTTTTGGTCCAGTAGCTCGCAGCATGTCTGCGGCGGGTCCAACCATCCTCTGCTAAAATTAGGCTTACTCGTACCCTCAGAGTAGCCACTGCATCATCCTCCAAAATCTCCAATGGACTGCTCTTTGACTGAAAAACCTGGAAGGAAATGACACAGATTCGCATTTTAGGGCTGTAATTTTATAATTGCTGAACGCTGCATGCTCTTGCTCTGATCAATTACCGTGGCAGTTTGGAATTTAGTTAAGTACTGCAGACATTCTTCGTAATGGGCACAATGGTACAGAAGAGCAGCATAGTCTCTAAGCTCACGCGGATCGTGATCCAGTAGGATGAGTCTCTCGCAAGCTGCCATGAAGATGCACCATATGATGAACCTGATCAGTGACTGCTCAAAAATGCAGAACAGGAGAAAAATACAGTAGCTAATGCCTTATTGGTGTGGAATAGAGTGAAAAAGAAACGCAGCTACCAATTGTAGATAAATTCTTGACAGGAAAAAATGAACGTATAAATGTTGGCAATATGGATGCATCGTGAATAAGAAAATGAAAAATGTACTTCACTGGTGTGAATTATCGATGAGGCGACTTACAATAATAAGTTAGTGGACGAATTATCCAATAGTTCCATCAGACCTTCCTTGTATATACCACTAAATTAATAAGAATCAAGATGGAACAAAGATGTGGTACCTGCTAAAGCACGCCGCATATCACCAAAGCGCACATTTGTCCATACCCCACGCATCAGCCTATGTTGAGCAGCTTTAGCAGCAGCCATCTCTATGGCACTGTAAACAAATTTCACATCACTCCAGTGTCATGTGATGCAAAACATGTATGGCGATTAACGAGAATGGCAATTCAGGCTTGACAGGATTACATATAGAACAAACCTTATATTGCCATGTGGACTTGCTTGACTGTCGCCTGCATTACCAGGGCCCTGGTGGCTTGCAGCAACAGCATTCAAAAATAAGCTACTTGACTGGTTAGACTGGAACGGCCAGAACATACCCTTTAGAGTCTGTAAAATCTGCAAAAATGGATTAATAGATCCCAAATGTTATTGCGTTCCACAATTGTCAACTGTTGGAGCCTTGTAATACCACCTTAACATAAGAAAAACCAAGCATGATAACTAACATTAAGAGAAGGATCAAACTATTTCAAGAGAGTCCAGACCAAGCTATTGGGATACAGTTCAAGATCAAATTCATATTAAGAGATTGTTATTCCCAAAAAATGCAATCTATAATTCACATGTACGAGTTCTGGTCCTGAGTACCATGGATCACGTGTACGTCCAGAATAATCATTTGTAGACTATCTAAATTTACCTCTTTTGGGGAATACTTAATGACTCTGCAAATGTAAACTCATCTGTAGGGTCTAAATCATGAGCAGGGGGGACAAAAGACCCTGAGGAGGATAAACTCTGGTAGTTGTATTGTATAATGTGTATGAAGCTAAGCAAGCAGTAAGCAGCGAATCCTGCATAGGCCTACCAATCTCCCTTGTTTATTTCTGAACCAAATACTTTTACAGACACGTATGGAACAGAACCAAAAGTTGAGGCTAGTCCAGGAATGTCGTGAGCATGATAGGTCTTAAGTTATCAAACAACATTGATAGCAATTGCATACAAAAACTGCCAAGAAGAAACCCAGCTCAAGTCTCATTATGAAACCTGAAACTAAGGTGTGCTAGCCATTTTGCTCCTAGTAAAGAAGCCGGGTGAAAAGATTTATCTTCAGCAAACCAATGCAAGCGAGGACTTCTTTATGTAGGATATTTGCCCAACGACCATTAATATTAGCAATTTTTTAAAATTATTCTTGCACGGGACTTCCACAGCTATTTACGAGACTAGTAATGTTTGAAAATAATACATCTGGAATGAGGATCGAAATAAGCTCACCTCAACCAAAAGTGACTTTGATGTCATAATATTTGGTTCATCGGACAACTTGGTTTTTTGTTTGTCATAGCCCCTAGGGAGGCCATTGAGATCATGTGGAAAGGAGATCTCTTCATCGAAGTCTAGTAAGCCATATAACCGTAGTGTCTTCAGCATCTCTGAATATATCAACGAAAGCATTAGAGCTGATCCTGACCGGCATGTCAAAGCCTGCCAGTTGTAGACAACAAAAACAGCATTAGAATGGATGGATGACATACATGGGAATCACATGAGCATATACATAGCGGGGAAGGTAGGCCAATCATACCGAGTGAAGATATATAGCCCGCGCATCTGACATCTCGTTTGATCGTCGAAACCCCTGAATGAAAAATTGTAACATAGTAGCACATCAATTGATTGTAGCAGTACAACTCAAAGGTAGAGCACACAATTCGGCATAATTTAATCAAGGACTTGAAATTACATATTCAGAGTCTCAGCTCACACAATCTATTCATGGCATTTATGCTGATTTAGTATACCATAATGTAACATGATGGCATCAAGTGACTCTTAAATTACCTTGTAGCCGTAGAGGTAGCGGTCGAGGTGATCGAAGAAGACCTCGGGAGGCGCGCCGGAGGGCGGGAGGAACCCAGCGGCGAGGAACCCGGTGGAGAGGTCGTCAAGGCGCGCGATGAAGGCATCAACGGGGAGCGGCACGGAGGAGTGGGAGACGAGCGAGTCATCCTCGGCGGCGATGCAGAGTGCGGTGCGCGCGAGATCGGCGCCACGGCTGATAGCGATGCTGGTCTCCGCGTTGAGCCTGGTGAGCCTCCCGATCTGCTTCGCGAACCCCGCCCTCGCCGCCCTGGCGTGCTCGGTGGCGACCCCCGCGGCGTCGAGGGAATCGTGGAGCACCATCGGCAGGCCGCTGTCGTCATCCGCGACCGCGTCCCCAGCGCTGGCACAGGCACGGAAGGTGTAGGAAACTCTCCCCCGTCGCCTGCCTGCGGGAAAGGGCGAGGAGGTGCCGGGGTGGCGGCCGAGGCCGGAGGGCGGAGCCCACCCCGCCGCGCAACTCATGGCGCCCGCGGAGGCGAACGGGATTCGGTCGATCGAGAGGCGGCGTCGCGCGCGGTGGAGACGGTGATTCCGCCGGCGAGCTACTCAGCAGCAGCGTGAGGTGAAGAGTACAAATATCTCGGCATTTGAGCGGCTTCTCTCGGGCCAACACTAACCAGAAATTTTAATTTTAGAAATGAATTTTCGGGAGATTCCTCGAAATACAATTACTGGAGAAAAGGCCAAATTTGGATGGAGAAAACGGAGAATTTTTGGAATATTTTATACTACAAGTAGATTCAAATATTAGAGCTACCATGTGACGCGCAGTCCTTTCCACGTTAGTTTGGACTTCATCCAGAGCGGGAGCTCATGCCTGTCCGATGCAATGCAAACCATATTTTACTTCGTCGCCACAGTTCAATTTGCCAAACGGCTTCATCCCTCACGACAAATGTCTCACCATGCTCCCTCCTTTGTAAAATATGTTGCATATAGTTTTTAGGTAAAGAAAAACTCTCAAAGTTCAACCAAATATATGAATCGACATCTGCAACATCGAATCAATCATCCTTTTAGTGTGCAACTAAAGCTGAATCAGCAAAGGTCAGACTAAATTCATGTTTCTGGAGTACTTTTTATATTTCCATAAGTGTAGAAACTCTACAATAGTGCGGATCACTTTATTTTCCTAGTATAATACGGAGTATAAAGCATCGCGTGCATACAGTACACTTGTACGTCGCGTACATACAGTACACTAGTTGTACTGCCAGTCTACCACATTACTGAACCAGTCGACAGTCGACAGCATGCATCTGGCTCCATAAACAAGACTAAACACTGAGACAACACAAAACCGCGTGTGAGATATGATATTCAACGACCCACCCGAGTGCCACACTAAATCTTCTTAAAATAGATTTATCAATGAAACATTATTCTCTCAAAGAAGAAAGTATCATCTCTACTCGAGGGATGCGCGAAGCAGAATCTACCCGTGAGAACTGAGCTATTGGGAGAGAATTATGTAAAGTCCAGAACTCAATGGGTGTATTACGGTTTGTTAATCCCATCCAGTTCTCGTGGCTGTTATCATATCCCAGTGTAGCAACCGATAACAAAAGGCAGAATTATTTCAGCGTCACCAACTGGCGCGTTTGATAGAAGCATAAGGATTTCTAAGTTCAATGGACCGATGTAGTGCTAGGACAAGATCTTATGAGATTTGCTGCATATCCACGAATGACATCACAGTTTCGGAAATTAAGCTTGCTCACAGCCACCATGACTACATGTACGATACAAAGCTGTCACAGTTCAGAAAGCAATGGGCACACAGTGCCTGAACGAAGATGTATGCGAGAGCTTGACATTGCTTGGGTAGTAGTAGTTCAGTTCTTCTGAGCACTGCCTTCCTCCAGCTCTTTCCTCAGCTGCAGCGAGAAATCATCGTTCACATCGTCGTCATCCCAGTCGTCCTCCCATTGCTGGACAGCTTCGTTACCATCTTCCTTGTCATCCCATTCTACAGAAGACAAGAAGATGTAGTTAAACCAGATGCAAAATTTAACCGCTAAGTGTACAAGATTCAATACATACACATACATGTTGCTAAATTATGTCAGACATTACGAGAAAGTTACAGATACTTTGCACAACATAGGTAGAAAGAACTGTTACACAGCAGAGCATGTGCAACCACAAAGCAACACACTCACGGAAGTCACTCATATCACAACCCAAAAGAGGTAACAAATTGAACTGCGAGCCGCAACTTCCGGAAGTGCGATCATAAATACCCGTGGACAGTGGTAGCTACCCAAAAAGGAAGCTAAATTAGCAACAGAAAGAGTATCATACCAAGTCCTAGCAAAATTCAGAAGTTCAGTTCATTTTTTTGGTAACCTGTGTGAACTGAACACAGCGATGCAACTAAGCGTACACATTTAGTAGAAGCACGAAATGAAACAAACAACTACACCACTATCATTTACCTCATGATATAACCCACTGTAAGATATTTTTACTTACTGTAAGACAAGTGTACTACATACAGCAGTCCATGTGTCACATAAAAGGTCACTTAAACATGAAGGACAATGTTTTCAAGTCAACAAATCTAATTAGTAGCAACCAGCTAGACAAATAGTCAACCATGGTGAGGCCTACTAGTCTCAGGGGATGTAGGTAGTCAGGCAACAGAAATCATATACTCCCTCTGTTCAAAAATAGTTGAAGTTCTAGGTTTGTCCCAAGTCAAACTACTTTTAATTTGATCCAAGTTTATAGAAAATATATCAACATCTAGGGCATCAATTTAGTTTTATCAGATTCATCACATAATATATTTTCATACTATATAGATTTGACGTTGTAGATCTTGACACATTTTTCTTTAAATCTTGTCAAACTTAGATTAGTTTGACTAAGGACAAACCTAGAACTCAATTATTTTGGAGCGGGGGGGGGGGGGGGGGGGGGGTAGTACATGTTTCGTACTGTATTACTTTAGTGGGCATTACACATTTAAGACTACTTTTAGTTGATCGCAGCACTGACCGAAACTGACAAAACAGGCTAGGTAATCTATCGGCCTTCGTGGGCTAGTCGTAAACTTAAAAACAATAAGAGTGGAACCTGAAACCTTAATTTAACCAGAGAATCAGGTATAGGCACAAATCTAAATATGGGTATTGATACAAAAGCTCGATTTAAAAATAACGATGAGAGCAGTTTTGGCCATTTATACAACCATTGATTGCAAATCTAGCCTGACCATTTTTTATGTTAGGACACACGCGCACAGACACGTGCGCACACAAGCCCGCCCACACAACTGTACACACCAGAAACTAGAGTACTTCCTCTAGTTAATTCGTTGAGTACATGATTACTCTTAGGTTCAGTCAATCGGATCATCCAACAAAATAAATGTCATGGTGTCATCTGATGATCTCAATCGCCTCTTCCCATTCCAAAAGGCAAATTGGCATTTAAACATTATTCATTTACTTGTGCCTTGGACATACTATCTTCAATGACTATGGGTCCCCAAGGTCAGCATAGCAGCATGCACACAAGTATGCACACGGGCAACTAATGAGAAAGGGCACAAAGGTTACATAGATCATACATTACGCCATAAAGGCCCCTTAAATATGTACACTGATACATTTCATTAAATTATTCTTTTCCCATTGTCCATCACGTGAATACATTACACCACTGCAGATATTATTTCTGGATATTTACATGGCATATTAACTTATAAGATCCCGAGTTGGCCTCTCAAACACTCAATACACCAAACTACCGATATAGGATTTTATGAATTTGCAAAATAGCCTTTTGATCAATTGCTCAACAATCAACAGCAATGGATTAAATTTATAATATCCTTTCAATCTTCACGGGTTAGTAATTGTAATCATGCAGCTTTTGGCAATCATGTCAACACTGAGAAACAGGGCTACGTGAATACATTACACCACTGCAGATACTATTTCTGGATATTTACATGGCATGTTAACTTATAAGATC
Organism: Poa pratensis; assembly: GCA_947311845.1. Taxonomy (NCBI): domain Eukaryota; kingdom Viridiplantae; phylum Streptophyta; class Magnoliopsida; order Poales; family Poaceae; genus Poa; species Poa pratensis. The sequence goes on from CAMZMU010000088.1 coordinate 6,403,925, forward strand.
CAGAGTTGGCCTCTCAAACACTCAATACACCAAACTACCGATATAAGATTTCATGAATTTGTAAAATAGCCTTTTGATCAATTGCTCAACAATCAACAGCAATGGGTTTATTTTATAATATCCTTTTAATCTTCAGGGGTTAGTCAATCTAAGCATGCAGCTTTTGGCAATCATGTCAACACTGAAGAAAGAGGGACTGAAGATCAATGTTCCATGGGAGAAGATGCCCAAATGTAATTTTGGCACTGTGGTTTAAAACCACTGCAAGCCACAACTGCAGCTAAACACAGTTGCATGCCTAATATTTACCTAAAAGAGAAAATCATGAACATTGTGACAAACAACAAACACACCAAGATCATCAGACCATCCGTTTCATGCTTAACTAAAAGGAAGGTGGTTACATAAACATGTACAGACATTCTCAAACGGCATCGTATACACCATGCGAATTGCTCACTCGGCCAGCAGCAGCGAAGATGAATAGTAAGTCAGGTCAATCAGAGCACGGGATATACTAACTGAGGGCATGACCTGTCTCACGCTTGCTAGAATCCAGATCAGAAACAATCCAGTACCTACTGACTTGCCCTTAATTTCACGCGAACCTCTCCTACATCATACCTTAAAAGAAGCGTGAGAAGAGTGATACAATCGCCCTGGTTTCGCATCAACCCCAAACCTACTCGCCCAAATCGACATCCCGACGCAACACGCTATGTCTAATCGGCCCGTGTTCACATAAAAATATAGCTACAGCATAGCGGCGAGAGGGGGTAGCGGGGTGCGTACCTTGGTCGATCTCGAATCCTCGAACTCGTCGTCGTCCTCGAGGAGGTCCATCTTGGCGGCCTCCGCCTTCGGGTCCGCCGGTGCCGCCGCCGCCGCCATCAACGCTGGTGCTAGTATCTGCGACGCGGCGAAGCAGATCAGGAGTGAGCAGGGAGATCCGGATTGGTTCGTGCGTGCGTGCTTGAAGGGGGGAGAGGAGGAAGAGGGATCAAGAACGTCTCCTACCTGCTTCGCGTGGCCGGTTGCTCGTCAGGAGAAGAAACCCTAGACCTGGTGGACGGCTGCTCGTCGGGAGAGGGTGTTCTAGACGGATCGGTGGCAGGCTGGGGTCGGAGTTTTTTTTTCACTTTTCCTATTTAACAGCTAGCTGTTTTCTAATTGGAAAACAGCTAGTTTTTGGACCGTCCGATCCTTTTCTCCTTTTCTTTTCATTCTTTTTTCAGTTGCTCGGCTGAGTCAACGAAAGGTCGAGTTATTTTTTTTTTTAATTTTCATTTCTGCCCGCTCTGCGCGTCATGTCGCCTCGGAAAGAGAGGGGCGACATCCATGGCGGAGAGGCCGTCGCCGGAGCCAGAGCAGCCGGTGCCGCCGGGGCGGGGGGTTGGGGTGGTGCTCCGCGAGCCGGGCAAACATCCGACGGAGGGAGCGGCGACCGCGCGGCCGTGGCCATCTGCGGTGGAGAGAGTCGCGGCCCGCGGCCCTCGTTGTCCGTCGGCGAAGAGGTCTGCGATTCGGGAGCGGGGAAGGCGTGTGCGCCGCTGTCTTGATAGGTATTCTTCTCTTCTATCCCATCCACTACCTGAAGATTGGTTCCTCGTTTTATTTGTGGTGTGGATTGGGATGTAGCGCGCTGTGGATTGTTGTATGTATTTGGGAGCGTGAGTTAGGGTGTTCGTCCTCAATGGGGGCAGTATTTATGCTGGTGCTTGTGTGTTGAGCTTGATGATGCGTAGATTAGGGTTCAGTTGTTGGTGTTCGTCCTCAATCGCGGCAGGGTACTGCCTGTACTACGTTGTAGATGTGTAGCATTTTCATGGTGTGTTCTTATCTTCATTTAGTGGATCCTGCTGTATTCTGATTTTACTAGCTTGTTTGCTTTTTTGCGAGCTCTGGTTTTGAAGTTCAATAGATGAGCATCACTGTAATTCATTTGTGTTCCGATTACTCTGAGTTCTCTTTTTTTGCACCAAACCATGATGTGAAATTGCATGCAGTTTGTCATCAGCTGTTTGAGGATGTTGGCCATTTATTCCTAAAATGCAAATTCGCCAAGCAAGGCGGAGGACTCTACTGGTAGAGGATGTTCGGCTTAAGTTGTTGCCATGTCAGTCAGCAATGGAGGTGCTACACGAGGTTCTCAGTCTAACTGAGGATGAGAAACTGCTCACTGTTGCCTTACTATGGAGCTGTTGGACTGAACGCAATAAAGGCAATCATGGTGAACATCATCTGTCCATTGAGCAGTTTCAGTTTAGTGTCAGGCGGCATGTTGATGAATGGAAATATTATCTGAAGAAGAAAATACAACCTGCACAAGTTGTGGAGACACGCAGGTGGGAACGGCCTCATAATTAGTGTCCTTCATTAGTTCATCTTATCATAATTTTCTTTAGTATTTTTCTAGTGTTTCATTTCTTCATACACTCATAATTTATTTCTTAAGTCTCTTCCTTCATTCGTTTAGTTTTTCATTATTTGCATCTTGAGTCCTTCAGTAGTTCAGTTTATCATAATTTTCTTTAGTATTTCTTCTAGTGTTTCATTCCTTCATTCAGTCATAATTTGTTCCTTAAGTCCCTCATAATTTTTGATTCATTGAGTTTCTCATATTGTAGTTCAGTCTTCTCAGTGTTCACACTTTGTTCTGGTTCTTCAGTCCTTAAGTAAGTCATATATTTAGTCCTTAAGCATCTCAGTTATTTGGTTCTTCAGTCCTTAAGTATGTCATATATTTAGTCCTTAAGTATCTCAGTTTTGTGGTTCTTCAATCATTCATTTTAGTTATTGTCTACTTTAGTGTTTCGTTGCTCAGTTTCTTTATTTGATCAGTGACTCAGTTCTTCTTGCTTCATTTAATATTTTATCAGTCCCTCAGTTTCTTTGATCAGTCTGAAAATTTAGTATTTCATTCCTTAAGTATGTCATATATTTAGTCCTTAAGTATCTCAGTGATCTGGTTCTTCAGTCTTTCATTTGAGTTTATTGTCACACTTTATGTTTTCTTATTTGATCAATCACTCAGTTATTCTTGCTTCATTTCATATTTGATCAGTCCCTCAGTTTCTTTGCTCAGTCTGAAAATTTGCTTGCTTGCTTTCCTCCTATGGCTATTTGCTTGCTTCATTTACCTAAGTTTCTTCGGTATCTCAAAATTTGCATTCTCCATTTTTTTTCTTGGGGTATTTGTGTGGGGTAACTCCGCCTACCATCTGGTTTAGTTGGTAGCCGGTTCCAAGCCCGGGTAAAGGAGGAGGAACCTTTTTTTTTTTGCAGTGTTTGTTTCGAGCATCGAGCTGAGAGTTTGACGGGATCGGCATTTGACGAGACGGGATAGGCAGGCGGCAGGTGGCGAGATGGGTGTTGTTGGCATACAAGGTTAGAGAAAAGCATTTGCGTTCTGCACCAATAACAGACTTGATTTTGTCTCAGCCCCCTCTCAGTTTGTTTATTCTCTGGTCTAATTAGCTGCTAACTTTTGCTACACGTGGCTGGGAGGTGGAGGTGCTGCTGCGTTCCGGGGCGGTATTTTTTCGATGTATAGAGTGGTGGTTCGCGGGTGTTGTGGAGCGATTTTGTTGAGTCGTAGGGTTTGTTGAGTTCTTGCTGTGAATGGAAGGCTCGTAGCCTATCTTGCTATATTTTCTGTGTAAGACTATGTGTGCTGTTATTTTCCACTGGAATCACTATATCGCTTTTTTTCTATCAGTTATTATTAGTCTTGAAAGAGCTCTATACTTTTCAACGGGGATTGGGGGTTTATTGTTATTTTTCAGTTTTATTTACCATTTTATGGTGGGTGGGGTAACTCTGCCTACGGAACTTATTCAGTTGGTAGCCGGTTCCAAGCCCGGGTAAAGGAGGAGATCCATATCCATAGTTTTTATCCGACAATGCTCTTTTTGCATGTGCGAACTTGTCCTCACTCTTTGTTTATAACTGACGTTGATAACCCAGTTCAGTTATGTTTGAAGTTGTTCTTAATGTAGTTGTGGTTTATTTGCTGTACCATTTCGTGGACCAAGATGAAAAAGAGCACGCTTTCTTCGTAGTTGCGGTTCAAATGTTGTTGCGGCTTTCATGCCATGTTACTTTCTTGTGTTGATAGTTTATCTAGAAGTTATGTCTGAACTTGTGTATCACAGGTCCACACTACATGAATTTTGCAACTGCCGATAGCGTGACAGATGCGTCGGCAAGTGCCATGGATTCGTTTGACGTTTCTCTCAGAGACACCATGTCCGCAGACAAAGATATTTGGAGATCTAGATGTCTCATTTTGCCCGGTTCATTCAGCATTCCATCTGAGGGATCTCTGAGTTGCTCTGATACTTCCTCGACTAAGTTAAAGCGAGTTATGTATTGTCATTTTTCTCCTTTTTGTGCTGAGCACTGTTATTTTTGCCCGGCTTTTTTGAAGTTGCACTTCAAATAATGATTTCTGCTGTAGTTTTGTTTATTTATGGCCAATCTCTTCATTACCATGATTCCCAAGGTCCCTCCCCAGATTTGACGATCACAAGCTATTTGTACAGAAACACTGTAAGCAGTCTCTTAATTAGTCTATTAATTTGCTGACAGTCTTATTTGATCAGTCTCTTATTCTCTTAATTTGCTGCTGTAGATTTTTCTTTTGGATTTTAACTTCCCTCAAACTCTTATTTCAGTATTATTTCCGAGTCTCTTATCACAGGACAGATCAAACACGGCACCGGCGGCTGCTTCCGGAGGTACGGACGTGTCGTTGGTGCATTTTGAGCCAGATGAGCTCGCTGCCGGTGTCGGCAATGGCGAGCATCTCGGTGTGCGCGGCGTGCCCAAGTTGCCGTACATGAGGTACTCCCATGGCCGGCCAGAGTGCAGCTCAACCTGGGTCGAACTCAAAAACTGAAGATGGTCTTCAGCTGGCCTGGGGAAGAAATGGGCGTACAGTAAAACACACACGAAAAAGTGTCTGTTTGGCCCGAACAAAAACAGACAATTTTCCTACTAACGCAGTACTTTTGAGTCATACAGCTGTTGTAATCCTATTGGTTGGAAAAACTGTCTGTTTCTGAAATTGAAAACAGCCAATTGTTTAATAGGCACTCCCTTTTTTTTTTTGACAGGAAAAAGTGAACTTTATTAATCTGTTGCAGCAAGATCGCTGGCAACAGCATGAGATACAAAATCTGGTACATCATCATGCCAAAGCATAACCCACCCGCACCTAAGGTAGCACTTTAGTGGCTAATACATGGGCCACTGTTTACAGCTTCGCTTACAGTACAGAAAGTCTAAAAAGTTGTGTAAGCAGCAGGAATTTTGCCTCGCGGGAAGAGAACTGCATGGCGAGCAGAGTCCAACTCAGTAGATTGGAGAGCTGACTTAAGCAAGGTTGCATCAGTCTCGATGATTATCCTTCCCATGCCTATCTCAGCCGCAAACTCGATGGCCTTCAGGCAGGTCATTGTTTCAGCCTGAAGAGCATCATTAATATGAGGAAGTTGGCCCATACTGCACCGTAGACGTCGCCGTTGCAGTCCCTAATACAAAACCCCAGCCTCCCGTGCGAGTTTCCCTGCAGAAGGAGCCATCAATGTTGATTTTCAAGAATCTACAGGGGCAGATCCATCGATTAGTGCAAAGAGCAGGTATAGCATGAGATCTGCATATATAGGAAGCGAATTCTGAGTATATTCATATGCAGATGGCCACAGTAGCTGGGACGGAGGACGGTCCCCGCATTCATTGAATTTCGCGCATTCCAGATCTTCCACAGAAGTGTGATGGAGAGAAGACAGAGGTTCTCATCTAAATTCAGTATAGCTTCAAGTGTTTGTGATGCATTAGCACAATCCAGCAATACTCCACGAAAGGATTCCAGATTGCTTCACGCCAAACTGATTTGGAAAACTTACATTTGAGGAAGGTGTGGCCGCAATCCTCGTCCAGCCGGTGGCACATATGGCAGAGGGTGATAACCCACAAGTATAGGGGATCGCGTGTAGCCTTTTCGATAAGTAAGAGTGTCGAACCCAACGAGGAGCTAAAGGTAGGATAAGTAATCTCTCAAGTTCTATCAACCACTGATACAACTCTACGCACACTAAACGTTTGCATTATCTAGAAAATAAAACTACAGTAGCAATACGGGTATGAGAGTAGTTTTGCAAGATAATAAATACAAGAAAGTAAAGTTAGTGCTGCAGCAATAAAGTACACTAAGTAACCATATACTAACAGTACCATGAGTGTGGAAAAGTGGTGGTAATTGTGGTGGCTTTGTCCAAGATTAATTAGTGAAGTACTTGGTTCATTGTCCTCGATGCAGTTTTCTATGTGGGAGAGGCTAAATATACATGCACTCCACTACTTGGGATTACAAGTACTATATGATTGGATTGTTAGCAGGCATCCGCAAATACTAACAATGCATTAAGGTTTCCCCAACCATAGCCTTAAGTTCATGGTCCTCTTACTCCCATACGTGCAACTAATCGGTTCGCGTTCTCAGGTTTCTGTCACTCCGGCAGAACTTCCCCCGCTTCGTTTACAAATACTACCAACCCTAGGGTGTTTGATCCATGCGCGCACAAATATAATGGACACCAAAGGACAGTACCATATAGACATACAACTCTAATGAACCTCATGCATTCAATTAAGCAATCAAAAGACAAATAAACTACGGAAACATGATGTAAATCATAGGATAAATATTATAGCATCAAACACCATGTTTACATAGGACGGTACAGAGGTTTATGGGAGGATGAACCACTGAATACAAGGAGGAGATGGTGATGGAGATGGCGGTGAAGACGGCGGAGAGGGCAGCGAGGAGCGCAGGGCGGCGGGCGGCGCGGGGAACTCCTTCCCCGCCGCCGGCATCATGGGGAGCGCCGCCCCTTAGCCTCCCTCCTTCATGGCTTCTTGGGAGCCCTCCCCCATGGAGATGGGATCCATGGGGGAGGCAAAAACGTGGCTGAAATTCGTGGGTGAGGAGTCCTCCACGAGTTAGGTTTCCTCCCTTTATATATCTTCTCGGATTTCCGTCACCCCTTTTAGGGTTCCACCAAAACGGGCCTACAGGCCGCGTCCGAACTCCGATTGGGCTGATCTCGGGCTTAAAATCTTCGTATGGAAAATTGTGACAACTTTCTCTTTAATTGGATTTCCATTTGACGTCGTCTTCGAGGGTCAAACTGACAATCTTCGTAAAAAGTTCTCAGACAGATTTCAGGAAAGTCCCAATTCGACTCCAACAAGGTTTCCTCTTGTATTTTGATAATTCTACACATCAAAGAGTAAAACAAGAACATTGTGCACTTTTGCAACTATTAATAGGTTAGTCCAAATAAATAATAAACTTAATATAAAAACAAGTGTCAAAGCATAAAATAACATGAAACAATCAAAAATTATAGATACGTTTTGGACGTATCAACATCCCCAAGCTTAATTCCTGCTCGTCCTCGAGTAGGTAAATGATAACAAAATAATTTTTGATTGTAAATGCTATGATCATCTTTAACAATTGCATGATGTATGGATAATAAAACTTAGCAATCATGTTTCCTAATGAAAAGTATCAACGAACTAAGAGCTCATAACATGAAATTTCTAAACATCAACAAGATTGTAATGTTCATAAATATGATAAAAGTGGTATCTCGCTTGCCTTAATTGTGGGCAAAACATAAATGCCAAGGCACCTCTGAAGTTCAAGTGAAGACTAGATATAGAGATATCAAAGATAAAAGCATCATAGTTATACCTCAATTAATCGTATTCTGGGACAAGCACATTACACTAAGAACGACAGCTATGCTCTCGAAGAAGTGCTCAAAGAAAGGATGGTGACTCAACATAAAAATAAAAGATTGGCCCTTCGCAGAGGGAAGCAGGGATTAACACGTGCTAGAGCTTTTTGTTTTAAAAACAGAGGTAAAAATGTTTTGAGAGGTGTTTGTTAATTGTCAACGAATGGTAGCGGAGAAACAGTATTCCCTGTCAAACAGACTTTTAAGAGCGGCTCCCATGAAGGACGTTATTTCTACCAGCAAGGCAGATCATCCCTCTTTCTCTTTGGTTTACACACGCAGTATTTCACTGTTTGTCATTGCTTACTGATAAATCAGGGCAAAAGTGTGAAGAGAATTAAGCGGTTAAAGTTGTAATTAATTGGGACTGGGCACCCCGTTGCCAGCTCTTTTTGCAAAATTATTGGATAAGCGGATGTATATGCCACTAGTCCAGTGTGTAAAAGTCTGTTTGACAAGTGAATAAAGAATAACCCACTACTTCCTCATGAGCTGGTAAACATTGACACAAAAAGGAAATATTTTGAAGGTTTTAAAGGTAGCACATGCAAATTTACTTGGAATGGCTTGAAATACCATGCATAGGAATTTTTGGTGGACTCTTTGGGATAACTTGGTTTTAAGGATTTGGATGCACGAGCAGCATTCCCGCTCAGTACAAGTGAAGGCTAGCAATAGACTGGGAAGCGACAACCACGAGAGCGATAACGGTCATAATCATGCTTGCGACAAAATAAAATTAACGGAGGCATAAAAATGATACTAAAACTCTGAGGCAAAATAGATCATCAAGGCTTAATTGACTTTTATTTTTCAGTCATAACATGTGTGAGCATGTGCCAAGTCGATTCAAGTGAATATTCAGAGGAGGATACCACAATCCATACCATTTATGAACAGACAATGCATGTTAATATCAAAATAACATAATATGCACTATTAGCTAGTTGGCCAACCATAAGAAAACATAAACTACTAAACATATATTCACACATCATTTTTAAGTTTCAACAAATAATCCATTAACCAAGTAAACGTTGAAACAGAGGATAAATAAAATATGTGACGATAACTTATTAATGTAACTGGTGTTTGATGCTAAGATAAATAAATAATAAGATACAGACGCTCCAAGAACAGCACATATGATGTGAAAGAATAAAATATAGTTTCACTAGAGATGACCTGATAATTTTGACGATGAAGAAGGGATGCCTTGGGCATCCCCAAGCTTAGACGCTTGAGTCTTCTTGAAATATGCT